>JASDQU010689184.1:38821-57526 GCA_032191745.1 Picea mariana
CTACAAATGCATACTAATGCATACTAAAGAAACACACTTTTACCTAACGACATATTAGACCAAGTAGATCTTAACTAACTCCTAAGTGTCTAAATATCCTAACAGGTTTATGATATAATCTTGATTGAATTTTCTGTTAATTAGGAATAATTAGGATATAAAATGATTAGAATGTCTTCTAGAAACATTATTGAGTAATATTAGATAAATTCTAATATTCAGTTGGAATTGTTTGATTTTCTTGTAGGAATGGATAAATATTGTCAAACCCAAGATAGCTAAGGCGATTTTGAATATGCGTAGGCTATTGGAATTCGAAGACATTAGGCACAAATCAGTTTTGAGGAAGATTGATTCTCTATTTTGTAAACTTTATAAATAGTAAAAGCAATGATGAGGATCTCTCGATCCTCAAGATAGATTAATTTACCTTATCATTGTAATATATAGAGGGAAATTACCCATAGAGAAACATCTAAGAAATTTATCCAAACATTCAAAACTCGAAATTTCTCTGTTCAAGCAGTCTTTTGTAAATGTTGTACCAGTTATGGAATTAATAGAATATTTTGGCATTTTCATCATTCTTGCATACTGAGTTTCTAGTAGCAGTGCTTCTGAGGAGCAAGGGCCCAGTCTGAAGGAGTTACTGTCTCAATCTGTAATTGTATTAGTTTGATTTCTGTTTTGTGATTTAAATCTCTTTTTTAATAGTTAAGATAAATGCATGAGTGTGTTGATGTTTTTATATTGTTTGCTTACACAAGATAGGGGCTTCATTAGAACGTTATCGATTGTTGTTCTAGTTTCCATTGTTGTAGTTTACTGCTTGAAAGTTCCTCTCATTTTCACACGTGCTATTCCTTTCGCTTGAATTAACATTTGTTGTTACTTTTGCTTAAATTAGCAACTGATGTTCCTTTCTCTTAAATTAGCATTTGATGTTCCTTCCGCTTAATTCTACATTTGCTGTTCCTTCTCAATTTATAGTACTTAGCTATTTATTTCCAACAGGTTAAATAATTGTCGATAGATCAATTTATCAAGATTTTCATAGATTCAATTACCATTTCTTAATTAGATCAATTAAGAAATTCAATTAATGCCTTTAATTCACAGCATGTTATAGATCAGATTTCAATTCTGTTATGTAAGATCTTAGTTGTAGAGTTTTAATGAATGTGTGAGGAACTTGATTGTCAATAAACTCAGATTTGCTTTAACTACACGATTTTAGTTTCTACAACTATTTGCATAGACTTTGATGATATTCTTATAAAAGACGAATCCTTGGGTTGATAAGTTAATGTTAAACTAAGGTTGTTTTTAGGACATCTTTAGAGCCCAACATAGACAACATGGGATTCTTCTTCAAGAATGTCTTCCTCATCAATTTGTGGTAGGGAGTATTCAACATCTTCAACCTCAGGGTTTCTAATATATATTGAGTGGGTTCCACACCCTGAAGATGTTCATTTTGTTGAGAGAATAAGGAAGCATATTTCATGTTTGAGAAACCTGTGCTCCATTTTCTAGGGTAAGCACTATATTCTAGCTCGAGGATCTCTGGGAGGTCATGCTTCAGTTCTATCATGCTCTCATCATTGGGTTCGTAGATGTCATTATCGTTCAATAGGTTAATCTGATGGATGGAATTGCTGAACCTAATATTTTCCTCAATTTGGCAAGCAACCTCTTGGGACCTTTCTAGGCTTGTAGGTGATCGATCCTTAAGGGTAATTTGTAGATTTCCCTTTAGGGAGTTTAAGTAATGCTGGAGGATAGCGCCCTTTGGGAGAAAATCAGCTGGAAGCTTGCTAATGAGAGTGTTGAACCTATCATTGAATTCCCTAATGTATTCATTGACATGTTTACAAAGTTCGAGGTATTGAGAATAAAAGGACGCCAATATTTCTTCTTTACCCCACCTCTTTATGAAAGTTTGTCTCAAATCTTCAATATTATTGATGCTTCCATTTGGGAGACCATTAATCCAACCTCTGGCACTCCCAATGAGTGATCTTGTGAAGAGCTTCATGAAGGTGTCAATGTGTTCTTCTCCTGATTAATGAAATTTATATCCCTCATAAAATTTAGTCCAATGTGAGTTGCCACAAGACCCTACTTCTCCCGAGAATCTAGGTATCCAGGAATCAAACTTTTTTGGGGGATCATGTAACCCTCCTTGGGTGTTAGATAGGTCCAAAGGGACAAAACATTCTTTGTGAGACCATTTAGGAGGATCCATAGGGGCAATAGGAACTACAAGAGAATAAAGTGTGTATTGACGTCTGCTACGGGTCGTTATTTGTGAAGTCGCCAAATATTTTACTTGAAACTATTAAAGGGATGAGGGGATCACCCTCAGTGGAGTCGCCAGGTAAGCTTTGCAAAGTAAAGTATTTTGAGGAAAGGGTTACCGAAAAAGTGTCTTCTTGAGGAGAATTGACTTAGTGTTCCTCAACAATGATGCCAAAATGTTATCGCACAATTTGTACTTGTCCAAAAGGGAAAGGCTAGTGGAGGGAAAATTGGCATAATAGTGTTAATTTTTCATAGCATTAGGTCAAACATGAAGTTCATTCCATTTTAACAATTAACCATAACCATAAATGTTGCAGCAACCAAGATCACATGAAGAAACACCATGCACAAGAACTCAAGATATATCCTGGGAAACCCTTCTCAAACAAGGGAGAAAAACCCAGCCAAATCCTTTGCTATAATATTCAAGAGAAACACCTTTACCACCAAGAATATCCTAGCACACAAGAGGGTGCACAAAAACTAGAAACCCTAGTGCCCAAGAGAGGTGCGCAACTTTGACCAAGAAGTGTGATTGCTGAAATTTCCAAAACTTGCTTGTGAGTGTGTATCTACAAATGAAAGATTTTATCTTACTTATATTATACTTATCCTATCAACTGAAGTCTCTAATGGCACAATAGGGTCGACCTCACTTAGACATATTAATTATTTATTATTATAATAATTAATATTAATATTAATTATCTTTTTACAGTTTATCTTTAGACACAATGAGATAGGGTCGACCTGTACCCTTTACACAATAACTAGGGTTACAAGTAGGTTTGACTTTTGAACAATATATAGCAAAGGATTTGATACACCCACTAGTGCTCATCCACTAGGGGACACATCCATAGGGATGCCATAGACCTGAGTCACTGCATTACACATATGAGCTAGGTCCTCACACATGCACTTATGCTCATCCATAGTCACGTCTTCTCTACATATATGAGGTCCCACTGCCACCAAGCAGGAGAATCATCGGGAGTCTTCACATCAACTCTGTTGCTGTTCAGAGGAGGCCATCAAACCATCTTCGTTCTTATTCTCATGATGATGTGCCCAACGCTTTTCAGGATTTCCCTAACACAACAAATTGATCTTACATCGGATAATCATTTGGAGTTCTTCTCTCTCACATCATGGAGGAGGCCATATACATTCCTAGACTTTGTTCTAGGCTAGAATCACAAACCCTTTATTAGGGGCTTTTTATCAGGTTTGTAAGCTGAGGGTAAGACTTCACATAGCTACTATATTCCACATCTCACAGGTTTTAAGTTGGAGGATGTCTCCTATAGATGCATTCATTAACACTCCCTCTCAGCTAGGGAGGCATTCTCCATCAAGCCAAGTCTCATACCGATGTACTTTGAGTTTGTTTTTTGGCTACGGTCATCCATACTCCCTCTTAACTCGGAAGGAGTTCTTCACCAAGTAAATGTTTGCAGTCTACTCAGGTGTATAAAGGTACTACAAGTATACAATCTTTCTTCTGTATCATACGAAGGTATTTCATTTCGTCGTGTCTTTGAACCATCGAGAAATACTGGAATCTCAAGGAGCTTTACACACAGTTCTTTAGTTATCATCATAGGATCCATCTCATGGTAAAGTAAATATGTCAGAAGTTTGTGAAGCCACATTGCTTCGCATACTCATTGTTATATACTTTGTCTTTGGTGCACTCAAGGCCACAGCGTTTTGTTTCCTGCTGTGTCAGGAAAACCTGGAAGACTTCAAGGTAGAACATCAACTGGATGTGCTCTTCTGGTTCACTGTACTTTATGCTCAATCTGAATTGACATATTCTGCAAACTCAGGTTCACACCGGAGGCATATCTCGGACCATACCCAACTGTGTCTTAATACATGTTTTGTTGTTTCCTAGTGAGTCTATCTCGGTTGACTCATCACATTCACTGTATGACATGAATCAAGTCTGGTTTTAACTGGATACATCAGTGATCCAATCAACTATGGATTAGTATCGACTGAATCATCATTAGTATTCTTCTTTAAATCCATCACAGTGGATTTTCATTCTGTCATACTTCTTTAGTATTCTCATTGAATATTTTCTTTGAATCAGGAAAAATTCATCGGTCCTCTGTCATACTTTTTGTCCCAAGAAGTAGTGTATCATACTCAGATCCTTTATGAAAATTAGAAGTCAATGATTGCTTGTTTTCAACAACAAGGCTTTCTAAATAAGTCATCAAAATCAATATTTTGTCATCAACACTGTAATAATGTAGGTTTAGATAAGCGATACTTTTGTTGATATCCAAAGTCATCAAGAAGCTGTCTATCTAATATAGTTTCTAACTAGTGGAAGGTAGTATGGATGGAAGTGTATGAGGTTCACTAGGTCAAGTTTCTTATCATAGAAAACTCCCTCTTTTTATGAGAAACCTCTGACTATAGATCTCGTTTTTGAATTTCTCGACACTTACATCAGCCACATGCTTGATCTTATAGATCCACTTGGAAGTTACCACAAACTTCCTTTTCTGGTTCCTGAATCATATCTTATCATCATTCTTTAATATGTACTGGTATTCTCTTGTTATGACATCTTGTCATACTGGTTCTCTTGTTCCTTCTCTAAGAGAAGGGGTCTCAACATTAATGAAGTGACTCATGAGTGAAGGATAGCTAAAAAAATCTCTTTTTTCTTTCTCAGAATATGCCTTGAGAAGTTTGTATGTTTCTCTACCTCTAGCCGAGTGAGTTTAGGTATGCCTTTTAATCCCTACTGCAATATATTTGAACATATCAACTGGAGCAACTGGATCAACTGGAATAATATCTTTCTCCCTCTGAAATGCTGAAGGGGGAGAAGGTATAGTCTTATTGTCAATTTCCATCTTGAGATTCTTTGGATCCTTTGAAGGATTATCTCTTCTTTAAAGAAAACATTTCTTCTTGTGTTAATCTGTTTTTGACCAGGGATGATGATCTGGAATGTCTTTGAAGATTCAATGTATCCTTCTTTCAAGAATAATGTTTTATTCTTTGTTCCTTGCACAAGGGACAAGGTTTTGGACTCCTGTACCAGGGATAATGGTCCAAGTTTTGAAAGATCTTTTATAAGAAGAGATATTCTTATTTTATTAAAAATGAAATTCACTGTAAGATTTAGAACTAAAGGACTTTACCTATTTGTAGTAACGTTCTTATTTAGAGAAAATACTTGTTGTTTCTTCTTTCTTCATTTTCTTGAGGTGGATCAGGATCAATGTCGACAGTGGTGGCGTATTGTTTTTCCTTCTTTCTGGTTGGAAAATATTTAGCAACATGTCCATACTTTCACATCTGTAGCATTGAAATTTTGAGAGGTCTCTTCTTTGATATGAAGGCTTTTCTTCTTTAAATTTTTGCCTGAAGTTTCTTTTGAATTTTCCTCCTTTTCTGGTATGAAGTGAAAGAGCATATTTTCTTCTGAGTTATCTTCCACTCCTCTATTTATGAGTCTTATTTCTTCTTGAGTACAATCTATCCATATTCGCTCAAATTTTGGTAGAATTTCTCTTCCACTGATGCTCTGGAGGAAGGGCTCCCATGATTTTGGAAGATTTTGAAGAGTAGTTAGGACAAGTTCTTTGTCAAAGATGTTTTCTCCAATTGTTTCTAGTTGTTCTTTAACTTATGATAACTTCATGAAGAAAAGTGAAACTGTGTCATATTTTGTCATCTTAGTACTTTGGTGTTGACTTCTCAACGCAAGGGCTCTGAGAGTTTTGTCACTTTCAAACATTCCTTTTAGCGTTTTGTACATATCGTAGGCAGTCTTTAGGTTAGCAATCCAGGGTAAGAGATGATCTCTTACTGAGTAGATGATTATTTTCCTTGCTATGACATCATATTCTTTTATTATTTTCTTCTCTAATTCAGTTGTTGTTTCTGGTAGAGTTTTAGTGGTTGCATCCAGTAGATCTTCTTCTTCAAGAGTGACTAGAAGATTTGATTTCCAAGGACTGAAGTTGCTTGCTTCATCAAGCCTATATTCCATTGGAGTTATGTTCTTCATCTTTTATTGAAGCTTTGTAGTCTGGATTATGTTTGGACTTATGACTGCCAAAAATCAATTTAATAGTATCACATAGATGCTTGTTGATCCAGAACAATATTTCTTGGAAAACCAGAGATATTTTTGTAGGAAATTTTGGCACCCTAGAAACCCTAGGGCCAAAAATCAAAATTTTTCGGAATTAAGTTCTAAGAGCTTATGGAGATGAGCTGGAAGAGGCTGCACTCTTCTATGCTAGAATTAGACTCTACGTCTAAGTTTCATAGGTTGAAACACTTCAGTAAGGAGGGTTGTATGGAATTTTCTGAAACCTTGGGAAGGCCGTACAATTTTGCAGAAGTGGAGGATTTGCTGATAAGGGATGAGACTTGGTGAATGCTTTTTGAAATGGGTTCTTTCATGACCTATGATATGATTCCATGTTAAGTTTTCATAGCATTAGGTTAAACATGAAGTTCATTCCATTTTAACAATTAACCATAACCATAAATGCTGCAGCCACCACGATCACATGAAGAAGCACCATGGACAAGAACGCAAGATATACCCTGGGAAACCCTTCTCAAACAAGGGAGAAAAACCCAACCAAATCCTTTGCTATAATATTCAAGAGAAATAACTTTACCACCAAGAATATCCTAGCACACAAGAGGGTGCACAAAACCTAGAAACCCTAGCACCCAAGAGAGGTGCGCAACTTTGAACAAGAAGTGTGATTGTTGAAATTTCCAAAACTTGATTGTGAGTGTGTATATACAAATGAAATATTTCATATTACTTATATTAGAATTATCCTATCAATTGAAGTGTCTAATGGCACAATATGGCCGACCTCACTTAGACATATTAATTATTTATTATTATAGTAATTACTATTAATTATCTTTTTACAGTTTATCTTTAGACACAATAAGATAGGGCCGACCTGTACCCTTTACACAATAACTAGGGTTACAGGTAGGTCTGACTCTTGAACAATATATAACAAAGGATATGATACACCCACTAGTGCTCATCCACTAGGGGCCACATCCATAGGGATGCCATAGACCTAAGTTGAATTACACAGATGAGCTAGGTCCTCACACTTGCACTTATGATCATACATAGTCACGTCTTCTCTACAGATCTGCTTTCCCATTGCCACCAAGCAAGAGAATCATCTAGAGTCTTCACATCAATTCTGCTGTTGTTTAGAGGAGGCCATCACATCATCTTCGTTCTTATTCTCATGATGATGTGCCCAATGATTTTTGGGATTTCCCTTACTCAAAAGATCACTCTTACATAAGATAATCATCTGGAGTTATTCTCTCTCACGTCATGGAGGAGGCCATATACATTCCTAGCCTTTGTCCCAGGATGGAACCACGAACCCTTTATTAGGGGATTTCTCTCAGGTTTGTAAGCTGAGGGTAAGACTTCACATAGCTGCTATATTATACATTTCACAGGTTGTAAGCTGGAGGATGTCTCCTATAGCTACATTCATTAACAAATAGGAGGTTGTCCTATCACTGTCACCTTAATAAGACACCTCTTTCTATTTAGGGATGAAATCCCAGGGGAGACGTCCCCTGTGACTTGGGGGTTTGAGAAGGAAAAGGTAAAAGTATCAAGGAAATTTTTCCCCTCTCACAAGTTACACTGATCAGAAATTCCCAAAGGTTTAACAATATGAAGAAAATATATTCTTGAATGTACCTTCCCAGAACAATACAACAAGAAAACACTATTTTTGTAAGTAACAATTGATGTTAGTGCTTCATAAAACCTTGGACTTTTCAATGAAAGAAATAAGTTGATATAAGATGAAGCGACCATAAATTTATAAAAACAATAAATATATGATTATAGCTTCACAAGTTATGCCTTAAACAAGCTTCAAAATGACCCAAAATGATAATCTAACAATAACAATATGCTAGCACTTGTCAGAAGCTAATGAGGCAATGTAAAAATCAACTTTAGTAATTGATTTTAAGAGATTTTACTACTATAATAAGTGGCTATAGATTACTTTTGTAACAACAACAATAATGTTATTAGATTAGTCTATTCTAGGGTTAGGAAAGGTTAGTAAATAGCTTGAGGTATAATATTTAAGGGTTGTTCTCATAAATCAATCAAGTATAAGGTCTGGATCAATGTCTTTAGGGATAATGGAGTCACTTTTTGTAGCAACAATATTGAAGGAATCAAATGATAATGTGTGAAATAAGGATAAGAGGGATGATGGTTGAGGTGTTGGTAACCCAAGGCTTCAATCAACAAACCCTAGAAGGAAAACAACTACTAGGAAGTAGGTAACCCTAGGCCCTAACACTTTTACTTCTTCTTTAGCTCAAGCTTGAGGTAAATAAAGGCTTGATGAAACAAATGATGCTATAGTGATACAATGCTAGGGCGTTAACACATGCTTGAAAGGATGGGTTTTATAGCAAAATATAGTAGGTGAAAAGCTATTGAGACAAGGAAAATAACATGTGCTTAGTCTCCTAGGGTTTTAAGCTAGAAATTTCATAATATTAGTAAAATGAAAATTAAAGATACTATAACCATTCAAAGGAAAGAAGAATTGCACAAATTCACTTACATTCACCAAGAATAATCTAGAAAATATCCTAGTTGAAGACTTTCCACCAAGAAAATTCCCAAAAACACCAAAATAAGCCTCCTCCAAGAGTTGCACACCACTTAATTTCAACCAATAAACCCTAAGGGATATGAATTTCAGACCTCACTTGTGTGAGTGAAAGAATGATGAAAAATACAAGGGCCAAATCCCTTATTTATACAATCAAAATGGCCTTTAATGACAAAATTAGGTCAAAAAGGCCGACATGGCCTTTAATTACAAAATTAGGTAAAAAAGGTCGACATGGCTAGTTTACATGAGAAAATCCAATTTTACAGAAAATTGTCAAATAAAACCCTAATTTTATCTTTTTAGGGTGATGTCATGACCCTCCTAGGGTGACGTTAACCTCCTTTCTAGAACGTTATCCCTCCAATTGAAATGTTGGGGCTCAAAACCCCTCAGGAATTTCCACACGTGCCAACCAAAACCGTCATCAAGCTGGATGCCTCAACTGGGTGACGTCAAGGCTCTGAGTGATGATGTCAAGGGCCTTCAAAGGCCAACATCATGGTAGGAGGGAAAGACCTCCTTGGGTCCAGGCCTGCCAAGCTGTCTCTGGTGGAACGTCCTCCTCTCTCTCTGGTGCAAGTCTCTGGTATATGTCTGCCCCTAGCTGGGGTCTCAACATCCATCTGGTGGGATTTTAACCCTATGGAGGTCCGTGCTAATAATTTACCCATATGTACCCGTCTGTCTAGAATGATCCTCTAGTAACAACAAGTACGCTCTCCATGGGCTCATAAGTCACATGGATCATAACAATGTAAATTACATCTAATAATCAAGTTACCCAAACATGTGCATAAACCCCCCTTTCCTAGACAAGTGCTCAAAGACGTTATGCTATTCTAAAATCCAAGTTTGGAGAGGGTGTCAGGATGTCCTATTGGGATAGATCTCCTTAGATGTGGGGTGTTTCTAGGTGAATACCAATCTAGGCCACGTAAGTGAATGAGATTGTACGAAGATTTTTGAGAAAGGGGTGCAACAATGATAGGGAAATGTAGGACTTACCCGTGGGTGTCTTTGAAGAGGGTGAGTTGCACCTTGTCATGAATGAAAATGTTTCCTATCTGATTCAATTCCTTTTTACTTTTTTATCTTATTACTTTTTCTTTCAAGATAATAACCAGGGGACACTTCCCTGGCATGGTGACCAGTGGTGACAATGTTACCCACACACATTTCATGGAGATGAGAAGGCTGGCTCGTGATGAGAACCCCTTTCTCTTGGATATGCTACCAAGAGCCACTACCTTGGCGTGGTGAGTAGATGAATGGTAGTTTCATACCTCTACATGCCCATGGACCTAATAGGCTTGCTCGTGATGTGACACCCTATCCTCAAAATAGGTCTTGAGTTTATTTATTTTATGGGTACCTCCTTTTTCTTACTGAGAGTCCTTTTATTGATTTCTTGGATATACTTGGGCAAAGCATATGAAGGTTTTGATATTTTGTCTTTTATCTTTTTCCAACTACTTTTACCCTCTGGGCCTTTATCCCCTTCTTCCAACAAGGAAAGGTACAACCCTTAACTAGCTTGGAAAATCTAATGCCCGAACCAATGCAGGGGATAGATGAGAGGGAAGATGATTAAAAGTGATAAGTATGGTGGGAATGGACGATGACCTTTCATGAAACCAACCAGTGGAAACTCACTCCTAAGGGAACCAACTTGCTAGGGAATTATGTCACCCCCCTAGGTATGGAAAAGTCAAAAGGCATAAAGTCCAAGAACACATCATGAATCAAAAGAGAATTAAATGCACATATTCAAATGTTTTGAGAATTAGAGTGACACATACCATGATAGTCAAACTCATTACGTCATGGAGCAAGACCCACTATTGCTTCAGGACCAGGCCGATGGGATGGATGTTGTTGCTGCTGATAGGATGGAGGTGATGAAGAAGAAGGATGGGTCCTCCAGGGCTAGGCTCAAGTCAATATGGCTCTGGGTACTCCATGTATAGGACTTGTGGGATTCGAGACATAATATCCTTAGTTATCCCTAGGCTAGGGGATAACAAACCCAAAAATCATATTTCTGTAACATTACTTGGTTCGATCCTCTCCTAGCAGATGTAAAGAGGAGTTTGCTTCCCTCAAGTAAAATCAACATGATATACTAGGTCCCAAAAAAATTGCAATTGTCAGTGCCTCAGAACAGGCTGCTACAATTTATTTTAGGACCGACCTCCTCATAGGGTTGAAAGATGGTTCACTACCTCTTTAATGGACTTCGTTAGACTTCAGTCCCTACTTCATAATGACCCTTAATGCAATATGACATAACCCTTAGATATGCTTTAATATGCCTCATATCAATCCTTTTTCAACAACCCAGACTTTTCCAATAGAGGCCTAAGAAAATTGCCTATTTCTCCTAGGTATGTATCATAATTTATAACTGCAAGGGACCTCAAACTTGTGCCCTTAGGTTGTCACAAATGCACCTAACTTCCTCCAAAAAAGGTTCATATCTGATTTGAGATTTTTCAATGGCATACAAAGCTCTTAAACCATGTTGATGTTTTAACTAATTCAATATCTGATAATTATTTTCTTACGATTTTCTTACTATTACCATAAAATAATTACACACTAAAATTATCAACAAACCATAAAAACATGAACAATAAAGGATCAAACACCATGCACAAGAGCCAAGAGACGCAAGATATATCCTGGGAAAACCCTTTCATGGGAAAAAAACCAACCAAATTTTCTCTAGAAGTATGCAGTTCAAAATATTGCCAGAGTGCCTCCATCAAGCAGAAAATACCATACAAAGCGTCCACCCCAAGTCTAGTGTCTTCCAAGAGCTCATGCAATATTGAAGTGACCTAGAAATATAAAACCCTATCCACAAGGCTCAAACTCTAGATGAAATTCTCCTTGCTGTAATTTTTGGCCTCCTTCTTGAGAAAGGAACTTCAGAGAGAGAAGTGAGTGAAGTGTGTGTGAAAATGAGGCTAGGTGCCTCCTTTTTATAATAGACAAGTGACTTTTTTCTTGGGCCAACTTACGGATTTAACTTTTCCGACTTATCATTTCTTCTTATATTGGGGTCGACATTTCTTTTTTCCTCTAGGGTTTTTTGTAATGGTTTATTGTATTTTTCCTTGGAGAATGACGACTCGAAGTTGCCAAACTCCAACATTCATTTCCCCTGGGTTTCCCCAAAAGGGGGGCATGGGGAAATGCACTCCATTGAGTTTCCTTGTCTTGGAAACATGAGAAACATGGGGGATGCATCCCCCACCCTAGGGAGTGTGTTCCTGTGTAACACTGAAAGAAATTGTTAGCCAATCCATTGATGAGTGTTGTAAAGGAAACCAAATATATACAATCCTTCACCCACTAAACAAAACGAGCTTTCAAACAAACATGAAGAAGGATGATCCTAAATCCAATTGAACATATCATATGCCTTTGAGAGGTTGATTCTAACAACAAAGGCTATATGTTTTTTCACTATAATGGAGTGTAGAGTTTCCTATGCAATCCCTATGGCATCCATAATTGAATGACCCTCCAAAAATCTAAATCATTTCTTTGATATTGACCTTGATAAAATTGGTTTCAGATTTCGAGCAATGATTTTGGTGATGATATTATATATGTATTTGCACGAGGAGATGGCCTTGAAATCATAAAAAATGTTTGGATTATCAATGTTAGGAACATTAACAATAAAAGTGGGATTAAAAGTGTTGATCGTTTTCTTTGTAGGTATAGATTCCTCAAAAAATATTAGCAAATCATCACCAATTAGTTGATAAAAACCCATTTAAAGTTCTATAGGCCACTCATTAGGACCCGAGGCTTAGTCTCTTTTGAAATATTTTAAAACAACATGAAGTTACTCAAAAGAAATAGGGGCCATTATTTCAATGTTTTGTTCCTCATTACCCATCCTTCCAAAATAGGAAGACAATGGTTTAGCCTCCCCAATATTTTCCCTCTATGGTTCTGAGTAAATTCATTATGAAGAGAGACAACTTCACCGATAATGTCCTTGAATGAGCTACATATTTCACCCCGTCTATTTATTATTGACCATATGGTTTATATGATTTCCTAGCTTGAGAAAAGCGATGGAAAAACTATGTATTTTGTGCCTCTCTTTCAACCATAGAACCCAACTTTTCAACTACAGTTCTACTTTCTCCTTTTGATTTTTCTCCTCCTCTAACCATGCAACTTAGAATTTTCTTCCTTATATAAGACTATACCACTTCTAATGTCCATTAGGGTTTCCAACTTATTCTTGATATGTTGTAACTTGTGTTCTGAGTTTGAAAAAGTCTCTTTGAATCAATCCTTAATCTTACCTTCGAGATGTAACATATTTTTTAAAATTTGTATCATAGCATGGCCATCCTCCCTTGGATTAAAATGTTTCCATTTGGATTTGACCATTTGTTGGAAATATTCAGGTTCCAACCATCCGGGGTTTAATTTAAATTAGGGGATGAAGGATTTTGATCTCCTTGATCCATTTGTAAAAATATTAGATGATGATCACATAATGTATCTTCTCCTACCGATGATCTATATTTGCTAAAACATGTCAACAAATTCTCAAATCATATAAAGTAGTCAAGACCCTTGGCTATAATATTCAATCTCGTGCGCATGTTTCTCCAAGTATGACGTAGTTCAAGAATTGCTACATCAAGGAGTTTCATTTCCTCAAATAAGTTCCTAAAATATGGAGCCAACAAATCCCGTCTCATTGAATTATGCTAGCATGCTCCCTTCTTTACATCAATGCCACTCGCCCAAATTAATATGGTCTCCTAAAAAACAATTGATGAAAACAAATTTTCCCAGTAGTCCTTCCTCTGTACATTGGGCCCATAAATATTTACAAAGAAAATCTCCTTAGCAAATTATTTGGGAGTATAGCTTGGTGGAAAGGGCTAATTGCATCTTCACCACCTGCCTACACACAAAATTTGGATTTCAATCGATGGCCAAACCCCTAGAATGTCCCATAGAGATTAAAATAGCAAAAAGTTCCATCTAGGAAACATTTTGTACAACATAGCTTTCACATAATCACTTCTCAGTGCAATAGTCTAAACATTATACTTTTTGAATCTTTTCTGGGCACATTTTTCTAACTAGTTTTGCTAAAAATCCAGCCAAAAATTTAGAAAAAATGATGGAATTGTAGATATCAGTGGTTGAGATTGCACAATATGAGTGAAATAGAGGTTTTTCAAGCATTAGGGGAATCTTGAGGTAAAAAATAGGCCTCAAAACTAAAATGTACTATCAAAATCAACTTTAAAAGATTCAAGATGATGATGTCAACCATAAGGGTAAATATTTTTGGAGGGAAATTAAGAAAACTATTTTTTTAATCGTATTTATTATTTATCTCCTTATATATTTACTCAAACTTCAAATAGAGACACTCATTGGATGCATAATTAAATTCTACATCCAATGAGTACCCACTTTGCATACTTTTGAGAGACTCATAATGAGATAAATTGGAAATACATGAAAAACGTGCACTACTTTCTCCCTATAAATATTCTTGACCTTATGTCTCTATGCACCAAAAACTGTTGGAAAACAACCTTCATTTAACTAGGTTCTTGGTCTTGAAAAGATAACAAACAATACCATACGAAAAGTGAAAATACATGTACCACTCAAATATTATTGCTTTCCATTATAGTTATTTTATACAACAATGTAAAAAAAGTAATAATTTCATAAAGTCAGTTGAATCCCAAAGATTACCTTGTGCAGAGTGCATGGTCTTCAAGGGATTTAAACTTGGAATAAAACAAGTCCTCAAGTATGACTAAGAATTAGCAGAAAAAGTAAGTGCTCGCAAAAAATGTAGTTAGTGGTTGTTATCCTCAGATTATGATATAAATTTTGTAGAAAGTCAATCAATATCAAGTAACATCATTGATACCACACCCCAAATTCACCATCATTGTCTGTAAGATAAACAATAAATTCAAAATTTGTTGAAAGTAATGAATGTGTTTGAGCTCTGAAAATTCAGTGTTAGAAAATCCTACGAGTTGCATTAAAGAAAAATAGTATTGGAACATGTGATATATCTTATTTTGCATCGACTGGAAGGATGGTTGAGTTGTAGAAATCCTCAAATTTATTGCCACAATTGCAATAGCCATATAAACATTTTGCATGGTAAAACATCTTGGAAAGGACACTTGTCAATTTTTTTGAATTTAAATTAGTATTTTGTTGTTATTTGCAATTTTAGTTTTTGAACTTGAATTTTTCAATTTGTGGTCAAAAACTTGATTGTATATTTAATTTGAATATTGAATTTGATCCCCAAATTATGATATCAATAGTTTATATTGAGTTGGGGGACTACTTAGGGTTCAAACTTCAAACATTTGCTCCACACGTATTTGGTGTCCATATTTTAGTGTGGCATGGAGGATGTGCACCAACATGTACACTAGTTTATTCAACATGATGACTTGGGGATTTCTCCAAAACATATATAAACGCTTTTATAAAATTGTTTTCTGGGTGCACCTCCATAAGAACTTTGTGAATGGTAAACTCTCACTTTCCCAACCTTTATGCCTTGAAAGAAGGTAGGACCCAAATAATTTTTATGGGTATCTTGCACTAACATTCCACACTTGGATAMATACATTATTGATGTTTTTGCTCGGCAAYGCTTAGACATTTCACAAAATCCATATATCTCAAACACTTGTTCCTATACTTACAAATGGTAYATGAACATGCCCATTCTAGCATAATAAAGTTCTAATACTCCATGGAAGTGYTRGGCTAAATAATCACCTTAGTAATTATAGATTTCAAACATTAATTATTAACCTAGGTCCAAATGCTTGCAAGATGTTGTGCATTGTATATGYAGGCTACAATTTCATATCTTGCATTGATTTATYTAWTATTCTTTCTAAGAAATGGAAATTGCATTAYAGAAAAAKAAACACACTAGACCACTCAACAGAGAATCAAAACAAACTAATTCAATCTTAGCAATGACCATGTACTTGAACACCACCATGCTTACTAAGACCCTGTTGTTACCAAGTTATCTTTTGATAAGGATAAAAGTTTTTCTTTCCATGAATCATTACTCCTATTGTTAGTAAGCTTTGATAAAAAGAAACATACTTGCATAAAAAAATATATTGTTCATGAAATAAAATTAAATGAAAACATATGAAATAAAAGACTACCATGATCTATTTGGAGTGAGCTCAATTCTCCCAAGAACAAGGTAGAAAACTACTCTACAATATTGTAAACTATATCAAGACATAGAACTAAAGAATGACAAATTATGCGAAGAGAAATGCCAAGAATTTTATTATATTCCATCATAATCTTGATATCCTCCAAGAGTCCTCTCTTTGAAATGGAGATGGCACTCTTATTTATACAAAAACTATGATAACCAATAATAAATTCAAATCCATGTTTCTCTCACGTGGTTACAATCATTTGCTAATAATTAACAAACAACATCTCTAAAAATATTCCCACAAATCTCTCTAAAATATTTGATAACAAATCTTCCATGATTCTTCTCCATCCAAATATACTTGAGTGATCCTCCCAAATCCTCATCAAATATTCAAGGGTTCAATGGGAAATTCAAATTTGAGGCAAAGTGTTAAAATTTGGCATTGTTGGGATCTCCAAATATACTTGTAAACATCACTCCCACAAATAAACATTAGAATGGTATTAACACAAGGTTACAGACAAGCGGAAAATGCTTAGAAGTCAAGGAAAAGGTTGGTAAAAAGATGACATTTTGGTGACCCAACATTTCCCCCCAACTGAAGATGTTGCATGTCGTCATGCAACCCTGCATCTCCATGCAATTGATTGTGTGACTAGGTCTTCCTTTGAAATATTAGGTAAGTTAGAAGGACTCAAGTTGCAACACGCTTCTTTAGGGTTGGTTCCTGTGTAGCAACCACAAGTTTGACAAGTGTTGGTTCTTGTGTTGCAGCACTTATTCATTAGATTTGTTCTCTTTTTCGTTACAACAAAGAATCTTCCCCCTTCATCAGATAACAAAAGATTTAAAACTTGAAAACTCAACCATGTGCATGCATGAAAATGATAACCCAATGATATGTGCAAGAAACGATATAGATGATATACAATACAGTTTTGGCCACAACAATATCACTTTGAAACCTTGAATTTGAGTTTGGAACTAATCCCCCAAAACAAACAAACCTCAGATCATAAAATACACCTTGGATTTGTGGTTATAGGAATTTTGTGGCAAATGATGAAAAATGATCATGAGCTAGCACCTTCTTTATTTAACCCAGAACTGATTTGATCAACATGAAACCATATCATGAAACTTATGAACAAAACCCATATGGTAGATTTTGCTATGAGGTAGCGCTAGTATGCAAACCAACAAGGGTGCTACCAGATCATGATTTCCTGTAGTAGATTTGATTATTTATTTTCTCAAAATCTCCAAATGATTTTTCCATGAACATTGGTGAGTTTTTTGGTAATACCTTTAGGCTTATGCTCACCAAAAATCACAACCAACTCATGCACAATTCAAAAAAAAATGCAAAATGGCTGTAGGTGACGACGACTAATTTCTCTCAAAATATAAATTGGTTTGAATTGATTTTTTTTTTGTGTTTATTTATATTATATTGATGCATTTCTATTCCAAATTTCATGGTAATCCATGCATGGTTTGTAATATATCTTGAAATCAATTTCAACATTTTTAATTAAAAAACAATGCAATGGAAATTGCAACTTTCAAACAAATTTGTTGTACTTTGTTTTCTGTTGTGGCTGAGGCATGCAATTAAACCATACAAAAGAAATTCTATGTTGTTTATAAATATACTTTTAGGATCTCTATTGTAGTTTCTCACACCTTTTTGTTATAAGTAGTGATCACAATCAATGTCACATGTGCCATATCACAATCATTTGCATTTTCAGGGCTGACATTAGAGTCATGGATTATGGAGAAATAAGATTGTCTTCATGATTAGAATAGGATGAGATCACACAGCTTTTGTTGACTTACATAATGGCCATTGTAACCTACCAATTGAGTGTGTCCATATGTCTACTCGCTCACTGTGTTTCTTTGGTTGATGAACTAGATAAATCCCAAATGCTGAATCATTTGAACCCTGTAGAATAGATCTGCAACTCTAGACTTTTTGGGAATGCTATTTAAAGCACATGCTTGGATTTGCATAGAACTTGGAGCCTTTAAGAATTAAAATCAGAGATCAATTAATCTCAATAACAGTGAGGCCACAAGGGAACATCACCAGTGAGTCTACGCTCACATAATCTGTCTTAATTGTTTATTAATGTAAATCAATTACATATATATATATATATATATATATATATATATATAGCACAAGGTGCTCACAACAACCTTGAACTAACCTCCTACAAAGATGGATTTGAAACCACCAGCAAACCCTAAATTGGACAGGCACACAACAACCCACAACCACTTAGTTACGTAGATACTAATTTCTACATTATTCCAACACTCCCCCTTAATGGAGAAATGGATTTTCTACCAAACATAACAGAGAAGAACATAACATGCTTGCTGGTCTCAGTCTCACCTAAGTTTACAAATTAACAATTTCATCTTGACCTTTCTTGATCTTAGATAGTGATGTAGATGGAGCTTCTT
>JASDQU010689185.1:0-15845 GCA_032191745.1 Picea mariana
CTTTTATAAGTTGAAGAGGATAAGGTGAGGAGGTTAGGATGATCCCACTAAATCATGAAAGTGAGTAAGATCCAAACCATTCGGATGCCACCTCACCATAGAAGTTTCTCCTTCTAGAAGATTCGAGAAAACACTTGTTTTTCCAACGTGTAGGCATTCTCGCACCCTGCCTATAGAGCAACCTGCGAACATCTCACACCCTAGCTATGGTGCAACCTGCGAGAATCAGGCATTCTCGCACCTTGCCTATATAGCAACCCATGAACTTCCTTTTTTACAGGGCTTTTACAAAGAAAAATGCAACTTATTTTCTTAGGAAAAGTTCTTCTCCCTTCTCTCTTCAGGAACTCAGGCCACTGACCCCTCTGAAGGCAACATATAGGTTTACATCATTAACGGTCATAGGGATGACAAAAATATTGTGTAACAAACACAGTGTCAGATGAAGTACCGGATCAGGTGCTGGATGGAGTGACGAATGAACTACCAGATGGAAAATCGCATGGAGAATTCACCTTGTGACACGCATATCACACATTAGATTCTTTTAGACATTAAATCAAATCGATTTTAACTCAAAACCATTGTAAAACATCAATTGCACATACCTGGTATAAAGCTATGATGAATTGATATAAAATCCTTCAAAACTTATTCAAAATGGTTAAATACACATATAATACCACTAGAAAAAAGGATTTAATCATCATCATAAATTAACCAAATCACGAGCCCAACATTACCCCCACATCTAAGATTTTGTAGGTCCCACTACAAACAAAAATGAATTACTCAATATGACTATGCTTGTTGAGCAAGGGATGGATGAGCTTTAGAATCTTATTTCCCTGAAGACTTTGTCTTGGCCCTCTTGCGGTGTTTCAATTGTTCACGGATGCTACGATTGTCATTGGTCATTTGGTCAACCAATCTTTGGAGGGAATTCACCTTTGCTTGTAGTATTGCATTGTCATGGTGGAGATGTCTATCCATGGTCTTCCCCTCTTCCAATTGTTGCAACAGCTGAACATTTTCCTGTTGTAATTTTTCAATGGCTGGAGTATGATCAGATATCTCAGAGGAGGGCTTGGATCCCTTGAAGGATGTAGAGAGTCTATCATTTTTGGGATCTGATGTAGGCATCTGTGAGGTAGGAGTAACAAGGGGTTTATGAGGGGAAATGGGTTCAGATTTTGTCTATCTATTAGGCTCCAATTCTTCTACAAACACTTCCCTAAGTATTTTATGGGGGCTTTCGAGATCAGAAGATACTTGGATAGGGTTCGAAGTGCTTGGGATTTTTTTCATAATTCTTTCCTTTTTTATTTCGGGCACTTTTTCGAAAAGATCCTCTCTTGAATCAATTAGCTCTTTTACTATTTGTGGGGAATACAGGGAAGTCTTATTGAATTTCCTCTTGTGACCTTTTGGGTGCAGGATCAATACATGTTGAGGGCATTGTAGAGTTATCAATAAGCTTCTTAGTCTTCTTGCCCGATGAGGTTGCAGGGGTATCAACAAGTTTCTTTGTCTTTTTTTTCTGGTAAAGGGATAGCTTGAGTAGGAGGGTTTGGAGTCTTTGGAGAATGGGTTTTGGATGGAGTAATAGTCCCTAAATCAATTGTTTTCTTGTTGGTCTTGATTGTAATATGGGGGTTTGAAAATTGATAAATGAACTCATCCCATGTCTTCCCCTGTTTTTCCAACTCGACTATAAAATTAAATTTGATGAGGCCATGGTGAAATAGGCTGTAATGAGGATTGGAAACATTCTTTCATACTTGGGAAGACATCTTCTCAAGAATTTTTAATAATTAAAAAGGGAAATTCAATGGCTTATTGAATTGAAAATGAGTTAATAATCGAAAATGACAGGCTTTAAAAACAAAATATCTACCTTCACGAGTGATAATCTTGGTTATTACTATCAGAGGGTTAATTAGATCATCCTTAATCCACTCCTTGGAGTATACCTTAACTCTAGAGACATTTTGAAACTTAGGTTTAAAGACCATGTTGTAGCTCGCCTATGGCAACTGGTGGTGTTTGAACCAGCGGTCTCCAACCCTTGGAAGCTTTGTGGCTGAGGCAATTGATTCCTTAGAGACCAAGAAGGTCATATATCCCACACGCACCATCCTTCCATTTAATCCAAGGGTGAATTGTAGAGAAACGCCATCATTTTGGCCTTGCAGATGGGCCAAGAATGATCCCCACCCTGCGCGAAGGAAGACCTCCCTACACTGTTCGAACTTGGGGATAGCAAAGAGGTCGGCATAGGAGGATGAATCATATCATTTGGGCATGGTGACAGTGTGGAGAATTAACATAGAGCATAATTTGACAGAGGATGACTGCAATCAGGCAAAGGATGAGCGCAATTAGGCAAAGGGTGAGCGCAATTAGGCAGAGGATGAGCACACTGCATAAATGAGATAAGAATTTAAGCTATCCCTCCATTTTTGAATGCACCTAAGGTATAAATGGTTGAATTCATTGATGAATTCATCACACACGGGTTTCCATGTGTGAGCGTGAGTGCGCCTATTTTGAATTCAAAGAGTATCTTTTTGAGGCAATCGTAATGATGAAGGAGTTAGATCAATGTCCAAGTCTTCAACTTGGACATTTGATCATAAAAATGTTTAAAAATTGTATCATTTAATTTCTCAATTGGCATTTAACTAACTCATCATACAACTGAACAACCAAATAAATTCAAACGATTCCTAGTTACCTGAAATCATGGTCATTTAATGTGTGTATTCACCTCGTCCAATCCTTCATATGGTGTGTCATTTAGTCGTCCATATGGCACCTCATATGGTATTTCAAATGGAACTCCATACGACACTCCATATGACACTCCATATGGTATTCCTCTGCAAAATGAAATTTGTTCATCCTGTAATGAATGTTTTATCCATAACACTCATTCTTAAAACACTTTTGACAGTCACAATGAATAGGAGTAGAGACAGGATACGAGTGTTCCATTATTACTTGTTTTTCCATCGTTCTCTCACAATCAGTCCCTATATATCACATATTATAAGGCATGTAATCACAAATCTGTAATGAACAATATATAAAGAAAAACCAGTTAAGTGGTCTGTTAAAGAAATGTACAACAGTTTATAACACACAGGGAGAATTTCAAAATAAAATAATTGCTGATATAATAGCATGTATCATGAAAACAATATACATAAATGTTTACAAATATTCCACTTCTCCTTCTCATGGATTATAGATAGGCAATGTTGTTATTTGTCAACTCATGAAACCCCTCCCCCACTCCTAAGTATTGTGACACCTCACAATAAAAAATATAGGAAACCAGTCAATTCTCCCAATAGCCGAAGATTTATAGCTTGTTAAGTGTAGAGATAAATTTCACATATCTGTCTGATGAGACGGTTAGAATATGGCCCCACCTATAGGATAAAATATCCTACATATAGATAAGAGGAGGTAGGCAAGAGAGTTTCGAGATAGTCTCAAAGTTAGTTCCCAATGGAAAATTTATGGAGTTCATTAACCTTAGCCTAACCATACATACTTCATGTCAGATTTGTCTACAAGTAATTCCGTACATCAGGACAAGTTTAAATTTAGGAATTTCTTCTTATTTTTTTTTTTTCAGATTATCATCCTCGCTAGGTAGAATGCCTCTCTGCTAGCAATCCTATTCAGTACTTTGGCAGATTTACCCAGTCATACCATAGGCTGATACTCGCTACCAACAGACTTGTTTAGTATCCCAACGGGTTAGCCTCTTACACCCTCAAATATTGGCCCTCCATATTTTAATATTTTAATATAAGATTTCTTTGTGCAAGAAGATGGGAGGACAAATCTGAAGAAAAATGTTTTTTCTTTTTTGCTTCTCTCTCTTTTTTTTAGATTGGGATGGTATTTATGTTAGAGGATCACTCTCCTTTATATATTCCTTAGCGATTGTCTTGATGTAAGGGGTACTTAAGAGGATGTGGCCTATCTAAAGATATTATATAATCAAGCATATTTAGTGTAAAGTGGATGGTACCATTGGGAAAGAACATAAAGGTATCTTTAGGCTCAACTCACTTTTTTATTTTTATGTTTTATTTATTTATTTTTGTAAGTTTTTGTGATTTTTCCGTGGCTAATAATACCTCCTTGTTACTCTTTAATAAAGATACTTTAATCACTTAATTAGGGTTCTTTGGGAAACTATACGAGTAACCTCTAAGTTTGATAGTCAAGGTATCACTTCCTTATATCTAGTGGTGAAGATTTAAGAGTAGTTTCTATTTAAAATGCCTTGAGAAAAAGAAGATGGAAATCTTTGCAAAGATGTGTATAATTACATAAATTCATTATTCAATTGATGCTTAGCAGACAACAAGGTTCAAATATAGCAATATTTTGAAGAAAAATCCTTCATTTATATCTCCTTGAAATTGTCTACTCCTAGTGAAATAAATACCTACAAAAATCTCTAGAATTGTCTATCAACAAAATTCAAAATTATTTACATATGTACAGTCGAAAATTCAAAAAACATCATTCAAGAACAAGGGAGAACTTTCCCATCTACTAAGGCAAATGCCTTTTTAGTTGACATGAACTGTAGAAAATCTTCTTTGGAAATGGGCCTGTGATAAATTTTGAGTCGGTGTCCATTTACTACAAAGGAGACTTGTCCATCGTTAATTGTTTTGATTTTCACAGCCCCATTTTCATACACGGTGACTTCATCTTAAGGACCCAACCACTGAGTGGTAAGTTTTCCTTTGAAAGTTTTAAATCGAGAGTCAAACAATAAAGCCCAATCACTAGGCTGGAATTGTTTCTTCTTAATAAAATTGTCATGCCACCTGCTCCTCTGGTTTTGGACTAATATTGTTCATTGAATAGCATCTTTCTTGATCTCATCCAACTCATTTAATTGTAGGGCTCAATGTTTATGAGCCTCATCTAAGTTTAATCCCAATTCTGCAGCAATACAGAAGGTCCTTACTTGGAATTCTATTGGTAGAAGTACTTGTTTCCCATACAATAGCTCATAAGGGGTATGCACAGCGGTGTTTCTCTAGGTGGTCTGATATTCCCACAAAGCCTTTGGAAGCATATCATCCCAATCGCGATGATGCAATTGAACAGTCTTCGTTAATATAGCTCCCAAAACTTTTTTTGTGGACTCTACATGACAATTATCTTGTGGGTGGTATGGAGAAGACTTGCAGTGCTTAATCCCATATTTCTCCATTAGTTCTCTCATCAACTTGGAAGTGAATTGAGTGCCTTGGTCTGTAAAAATTTCACAAGGAACACCAAAGCAGGTAAATATTTCTTCATAAATGGATTCAACAACATATTTTTCTGTAGCCCTGAATAGGGATTTTGCCTCTACGCACTTGGTGACACAATCTGTACAAACCAAAATGTAATTTTTCTTATGAGACTTGGGTGAAATTGGTCCTACACAGTCAAGGGCCCATTTCTTGAAAGTTTCTATCATAACTTGGGCACAGAAGGGAATTTCATCAGCTGACGTGGGTCTTCCTATCCTTTGACAATTATCACAACTCCTCACATACTTGGCACCATCCTTGAAAATGCTAGGCCAATAATATCCTGAATGTAACACCTTATATGTTGTATGTTTGTCATAAAAATGGCCACCACATGGTCCATCATGACAACTTCATAGGATTTCTGGTATCTCATCTTCTCGAACACATCTACGAATAATCAAGTCTGGACCAGTACGAAAAAGGTCATGACCAACCCAAGAGTAATTGGCACTTTGTGTAATAATTATACACTTTCCATGAGGTGACAAATGATATGATAACTTCCTAGTAGACAAATAGTTTTCCATATCCGCAAACCATGGGGTATTTATAGAGAGGGAAAAAATGTGCTCATCTGGGAAACTATCATCAATGGGAATATCATCATCCTCATTTTTTATGCGTGAAAGAAAATCAGCTACCAAATTTTCCTTTTGAGGTCGGTCAAGAACGGTGATATCAAAATCTTGCAATAGCAGAAGCCACCTAGTCACTCGGCCATTAGTAATGGGTTTATTCATAAGAAATCTAATGGCAGAGTGATCTGTATGTACACATACTTCGTAACCTATGATGTAGTGGAGAAACTTATTAATAACATGAAATACTGCCAAGAATTCCTTTTCGGTAACTGTATAGTTTAACTCGGCAGGGGACAAGTTCTTGCTCAGAAAATAAATGGCATAGTATTGTTGGTCTTATTTTTTCCCTAATACTCATCCTATTGCGGTGTTGGAGGAATCAATGGATATGTGAAATTGGAGAGCCCAATTGATTCCCCTAAGAACTGGTGCCAAAAACAACTTAGCTTTTAGAGTTTCAAAGGCGGTTTGACACTACTCAATCCAAAGAAAATAAGCACCCTTTATTAACAATCCAAACATGGGTGCAACAATATTTGTAAAATTTTCAATAAACCGCCAGTAGTATCCGGCATGTCCAAGAAATCTTCTCACCTCTTTCCAAGTCTTGGGGGGTGGAAGTCTAACGATGACCTCAATTTAGCGGGATCAAATTTAACCCCTTCAGATGAAACATGATGTCCTATAACCACTCCTTCAGTCAACAAAATTTTACATTTTTCATGACTTAAAGACAGGTTCATTTCTTGGCATCTGATAAGGACTTTTTCTAAATTATCTAAGGCTTCCTAGTAAGTATTTCCATATACTGTGAAGTCATCCATGTATACCTCCACACAATCATGAATAAGATCAAAAAATATCCCTAGTGCTGCTCATTGAAATGTGGTAGGAGCATTACACAATACAAATGGTAAGACCCTATAGGCATAGGTTCCCCAAGGACAAGTAAAGGTAGTCTTGTCCTGATCCTCGGGTTCTATGAGAATTTTATTGTACCCTCTATATCCATCTAAAAAGGAGAAATATTTATTTCTAGTCAGGGTATCCAAGACTTGGTCAATGAAAGGAAGAGGAAAATAATCCTTCATAGTGGCCTTGTTAAGCTCCCAAAAATCAACACAAATTCTCCATTTCCTGGTCACTTTCTTTGGAACTACTACAAGCGGGGATACCCATTTACTGTCAGAGATTGGATAAATAAATCTAACATTTAATAACTTTTGGATCTCCTCTTTTACTATATCCTTGAGTGTTGGGTTCATCCTTCTCTGGGATTTCCTAACAAGTGCTACTTCCCCCTAGGTATATATGTGATGAATACATGTGTCAGGTTGTATACCCTTCATGTCAGTGTATTCACACGCGAATGCCCCTGATTGTTCTTTAAAGATACTTACTAACTACTTTTGTTGGTCTGCATCTAGTCCGAAGTTTATATGCATAAATTTACCTGGAATAATATCATAGCGAATAGTATAATATGTGGCAGACTTGTCTATATCGAAGAAAAAATTGATGGGTCCAATTGTTCCTGAAATTCTTCCCCAAACATGTACTCAAATTGGGGAAAAGATTGTGGAAAATCAACACACGTGATGGCAAAAATAAACTGGTTTAGCACATTTTCCGTTGTGTGCTCCTGAAGTGCACATGAATGATCACTTGGAAACACATGTTCTTCCCAGTCCTCATTCTCGTATGGGCATTCAAGCCACCATAGATTCTCCATGATAGGTTGATCTGGTGGATATATGGTGAGCTTCTGGATAGAGAGTCCATTTGAAATGGTCATTTCTCCCTCTCTACAACCAATAAATGCATTGGCTATGGCTAACCAGGGTCTTCCCAAAATAATGGGATGGAATTTGGCAGGATCCTTTGAATGGATGAAAGTAAAGTCTACTGGGTACTCCCATGAGGCTAAATTAACTATGATATCATCCAAAATTCCTTGAGGCATAACCCTCATCTTATCTGTTAATTCCAAAATGGTTGGGGTAGGTCTAAGAAGAAGTTTTAACTGTAATTCCTCCAAGGTAGTAACGATCATAACATTGATGGATTCCCCTATGTCTATGAGAGTGTTCTCAATGGAAACCTCAATAATGGTTATGGTCACTACGGGGTTTCCTGGGTTTCCTGGGTTCCCATATTTTGCTACCTTAGGTTGCTCTGATATGTACTCATAAAGTTCTCCTATCAAATGTATTGTTGGAGGATCCTTCTGCTTCCTTCCTATGTTCTTAATACACAATTATTTGAACACCTTATTGTAGGTTGGAATATCCTTAATGGATTGTAGCAAGGGAATCTTGACAAAAATATTCTTCAATTCATTCAAGATGTCAAATTCTGAATGGGTGGTAGGTTTCTCGATTACTAATCTTTCTGGATAAGGAGGGGCCTTCGTAATTTGTGAAGGTTCATTTTGGGGAAGCTTGGATTCTTGGTCCCTAGGAATAATAACATCTTCCCACCTAGTGTTATCTGTGAGTTGTTTGGGGGTTTCCTCTTCGTCTTCTTCTTGGATGACTACTGAAGGCCTTTGCTTGTCCAGAACATTTCCCGAACTTAGCTGAATATCCTACAATGGGATAGGAGAAATAACATATGTCAGGAAGGCCTGCATCTAAACATTATGAAGAGGTTGAGTGGGCTTATTATTGGGATTGGGCACTATTTGTGTTGGTAATAATTTTTGTCTTGGGGAGCTTGCATTCATATATTGTTGCGGTTGTTGTGGAATAGGAGGTAAATGTGGCGGAACAAAACCGGGTAGAAGCTGTACGACGTTTGGTGGAAACTGATGGTAAGGATGGTTGGGCATAGGGACAGGTGGGCCTTGAGGGTTCCCTTGGTTATTCCCTCCTCTCCATCCTTGAATCCAAGGGTGGCGATACTGTGTCGAGTTTTTCCAACTCGGTGAGTTCCTCTATTATGGTTGTTGATAATAGGGTGGAAATTGAGGTTATAGATCCAGATATGTAGGATGATTCTTAGGCAGGCATGGCCTTCTAGGTTCATAAGAGGACTCCCTAGGATCCCCACTCCTATATATGGCTAACAAATCGATAAATGATGGACATTTTTCAGTTGAGTGGTCCTTTGTGCAGAAGCCACAAACTAAAATGTTATCTAATGGGAATTCCCTTGAGGAATGCTTCCTCCTGCATCTTAGGAAAAATATGCTCATTGCTACATTTTCCTCCTCCTATTTCTTTTTAATCTTTAGGGTGTCCAACTGGGAGCCTATTGTGCTTAATATATATGTCTTGAAGTTCTCTAAATGTTTCCCTATCTCTACTCTTGTGATACCACCTGAACTAACTAGTTTTAAGTTTCTACTATAAGGATCTCGAACATTCTTCCTTGTAGGCCATTAGGTTAAGTATCTCTAGGCATTCCTCTGAAATCCATTTAAGGAAAAGAGCCCTAACTGCATCATCTGGAAGGTCATGGTATTTTGATTTCTGTGAGATATAAGCAAACTGTTCCATATAATCCTCGATATTCTTGCCCTCTAACTGTTGGATTTTAAAAATATCATTACGAGAATCCTTGGATTTGCAGTAATATTGGTACTTCTTAAGAAATATATCTTTCATGGTTTCCCAAGACCTAATACTGTGTTAGATGTTTTAGCTTGGGAGGTACTCCGCATTTTTTGTCTTGTATGCGGATGTTACCTTAATATTTGCACTACCAAGAACTTGAATTTGTAATAGTTTTTATAAAGTTGTTTTAAGTGGTTCTTTTAGGAAAGTGACTTTTTTTAATAAAGTGTACCTTCTATTTTTAAAGTGACTTTATTTTCATAAAGCACTTATGTAATAAAGTGAAATTCACTTTAATTTTAAATGAGACATTTTGGAGGGAATGGATCGTGATCCTTGATATTGAAAAAGACAAGATCTAACCTTGGCCTTTGGATCTAGGGTTGAGGAAGGTGAAAAGACACTTTTGGGGGGAAAATGTCATTTTCAGATTATAAAATAATGCATTGGGTAGTGTGCAAGACATGTTGTGAAGACATCAAGAGGATGTTGAGAGCACATCGGGAGGGAAGTTAGAGAGATTTTCTGAGCATGCTTGAGAGAGGAAAGTGAGCAACAAAGAGGGCACTATTCCCGAGAAAAAATTTCTATGAATTTTCGGTCGAATTTTTTTTCTGCTATGGGAGGCCATACTGTATGGATCAGTACAGTCCGTACAACCGTACAGATTTGGGAATGGAAATCGAGGTGATTTTTGGCACAGTTTTCAAGGAAGTTTTCAGATTTTTTGTGGCTGTTTCTGGGCCGTACGGAACAGTCCGTATAGGTGACTATGGGCATGAAAAACGAGGTATGAAAGAGGTTGGACAATGGCACAGTTTTATCATGAAAAACGAGGCAGATTTCTGTGGGATAGATTTGGTGCTATGAGGTATTTTCCTTGGCTGGAAATATTGTTTTGCTGTTGATATGTACTTTCCTGAAGAATAATAATAATATCTCTCTCTCTCTCTCGTTGGGTTTCCCCATATTGGGGTTTTCCCTGACATTTGCCTAAATTTCTAAGTGTTATTGGGTTGCTGTCCACTGTGTTTTTCCGCTGCATATTTTTGCTTAGCAATGTGTATTTCTACTTATGGAAATTTCTGAATGTGGGTTTTTTCATTTATGAAGTTTATGAAGACAATTATCTCTGGGTTGCTAAGTGTTTGGCAGAATTTCAGTTTGCTGATTTTAGTCATTAAAAATCTACACACTGGACTCTTTCAACCCCATGAACCATCTTAGTTTCGAGTCCTTGAGGGTGGCATGAAGGAGTTTTAGTTTCTGGGCATCTTGTAAGTAGTTGTAGCTCCTACACAAGATGTCAAACTCAAATAGGAAGGTATCTAGGTCTTCACTGATTTTACCGTAAAAGTTGGGTAGTGACGAGAGGGGAATGCTTTTCATATTGACATTCTATGTGGTGTCCAAAATTGGAAATCCGAAGGTGGTCTCGGTTTGGTTTCTAGCTTCTTCTCCCTCCTCGTTTCTTAAATTGTTTTGATCCTCTTGGTCATCCATACTGGTTTGACTTCCAAAAAGAGAGTGCCTAAATGGTTTTATCCTTGAAGAGAACAAAGTATCCCAAGGTTCTTTTATAAGAAAGGTATCCATTTGGTGGGAAAGTATTCATACTTCTTGGATGTTTGGGGCTCTACTTGAGTTGGTTGATATTATTGGTGCCAACGTTTCGGTTTCAATTTGGGAAACAATTATGTGGGCTGAACTACCAAACAAAGTATTCACCTGTTTAGGGTCTGTGATGTCTACAAAGTTAGGATCTCTTGATGGTGGTAAGAAAACAAAATTTGTGTTGGTTGGTTCTAAGGAAGGCTCGAGTGGTCTTGCTTCCTATCCCACTATTACTAATGCTTCATTTTTTTGTTCTATAGTGGTCCTTGTTTTAGTCTCTTCAGAGAATGCTTTAACTCTTTGTGTTGAGTTAGCTCCTATTTTCCGGTATCAGTCTGCGGAGTTTATGAGTGGAATGTTCCTTCCCCTGAAAAGGTTGGAAGGAACCTTGGTTTAAAGGTCTGATTTTGTTTTAATGTATCTTCCCTTTGGGTCCCTAGTTCTTTTCATGAAAGCAAACAAAAAGAAAAACTACCATTGGGTTTGGGGGAACCTGCTATAACATATGTGCAGATTCTTACCTCTCATCTTAAATTTCCTCCGCCACCAAACTAATGCTAAGGTTTAGAAATGATCTATCTCCTAATTATTTCCTACCTTGAGACAACTCCCCGACAACAATGCCAAAAATTATGGGTGTTCTATATGCACTAAATCCCTCGATTAAATTTTCAACCCGAAGTAAGTAAACTTGGAGTTGTAGAACTATATGTGCCAAGGCAAAAAATACAAAGAAAGTATAGTTTAACTAAGGAGATGGTCTATCTGAGGGTTAATCTACTCAAGCAAAGTCTATCAATGAACAAACCCTATCAAGGAACTTGAACTATTTACCCTAAGCAACTTTTAAACAATGGATCGATGGATTGTTCCTCAATAAGAAAATCAAAACCCTACATTGAAAAAGTTAACCTATTTAATATAATGAGCAAAAGAAAGTTATCTATTTAATCTATTCAAATTAAGGAGCAACAAAAACAACAAATTAATCTACTCATTCTATTCAAATCAATGAGCAACAACAAGTAAGCAAGTAAACAAGTAAACAACTAACCTATTAAAACTTATTCAACAAGTAAACTAATAAAAAATACTCTACATGTAACTAATCAAAACTATTCAGCAAGTGAACTCTATTCTTAAGATAAAACTCATAAGTAATTCTAATCTACAAGGGAAAATCTTAATCTATTTAATTAAAAGAATCATGACAGTATTCAAAGATTAATCAACAACTATTCTTAATCTACAATAGCAAGAAACTTCAAATATGGTGATTATGTCTTCGGTGCCTTATGACATCACGATGGCATCTAACGATTAGTGATAGATCAAGAAGAATCAATTCAATATTAACTTCTATGGATAAATGAAAAGTATGAATCAAACAATCTAATGTGAGCTTAACCATCATAGAAGAAATATCAACTATCCTGAAAATCCATGTGATCTCCCAATTTATGCATTAATCATCAATAATAAGAAAAGACTATTCTACTCAATTCAAATGCACTCTTATGCTAACGTAGACAAATTCACACGATTAGAAACTTGTAACTAAAATCTTAACTCAAACTCAAATTTCTAATTAAAATTGCAATTTACATCTAGAACATACATTTCATATATTAAACTAAGCTAATCCTATTATTAAAAACTCAAACTTCAAACCAAAATGCTTATAAAAACATAACCCAAATTCTACCTCTATTCTAGCATACTACAACAAGATTGATAAGAAAAATCAATTCAGGAAAGCATGACTAAACTAAGAATTAAATTAACAAAACTCACAACTATTAATCCATCAAAACTTTGCCAAAGAAACTATGTACTCTGTGTTAAATTAATACTCTGTTCTAGCTACTCTGTTTTAACCTACAAAAATTCACTTTAACATTTAATAGACAACAAAGTTAGAAGCTTGCAAGCCATTTACTAAAGATTAAAAAGACACAACATATTAACAACTATATCCTACAAGCAACCTACAAAAAGGAAATTTAGACAATTATATCATGAACAACAAACACAGGATTTAAAATGACAAAATCACATATAACAGGAAATGAAGTAAATGACAATTGGCCAACTAAAATATGAAATCTTTCTATATAATTATTCACCCAGACCATTGGCGGGCTCCCAAGCAGGTCGTGGCTAATCCTCAACAACAAATCACAAGCTAAATCAACATGGTTCTAGCATTAAATTAAAAAAACACAGCCTAGCACAAGTTTGCGGAAATGTCTTAGTTACACAACAAAATGATTCTAACAATTCTTAACACTTTGTCTGACCACTATTGTGGTATTTATAATGATTACAATTTGAGAGGTCGACCAATGGAAAGATCTAACTTCTCTAAAAATGGTAAATTCCATTAAATGTGTGCTAACAGTCTTTAGCTTCTAGAAACTGAACGAGCCACTCAAGGATTAGCACAAATTCTTAATCCAAGATGTCAAGAGCTCAATAGTTGGAGGCCACAATGGTGAAAAAAACCCATGTCGCTGATTCGCCTAACACAGACCACCAATATAACAACGGCCAACTCGCCCGCGCTCCCAGTGATGGATTGAGTGTCAGACACAGTGCCAGATAAAGTACTGGATCATGTGCTAGATGGAGTGCGGAACAAGCTACCGGATGTAAAATCGCATGGTGAATTCATCCTGTGAGATAGATCATGCATTCGATTCTTTTAAACATTAAATCAAATCGATTTTAACTCAAAACCATCATAAAACATCAATTTCACATCCCTGCTATAAAGCTATGACGAATTGATATAAAATCCTTCAAAACTTCTTCAAAATTGTTAAATACACATATAATACCGGTACAAAAAAGGATTTAATCATCATCATAACTTAACCAAATCATGAGCCCAACAGTGATATTCCATATTTTGACAAGAATCAGGAATGTGACTAACGATGGAAGTAGTGAGTCTGCTTTGTCTAAGTCAAATGTGATTAGACGGGTGTCTATTAGATCTACTGCCCCCAATTGTGAAAGTAATTCATTTTATTGGGAAGGGAATGTTTGAAGTACTTCCATAACTAACATGGAAGTAGGTGATTGAGTGAGGTCATGAATAATACTGTAGTTATGGGCATCCCTAGCATGCGGGTTGTGCACATTCCTATGCAAGGGTGCACAAGGCATGCATGCAATGGCTTTAGTATTCAGACGTGGGATCATCAATGGTTGTGTAGTTGGTGGTTGGGGAGCATCCAAAGTGGTCGATGATGGATAAAGGGACGTACCATATTGGAAACTGTTATTTTGTAAGAGGATTTCCTCTTCAAAAGTGAGGAGGATACTGTGGTCGATGGTGTTCCCTAGATGGGATTGTTTAGGTGGAGGGAACTTTCCTTGCAGTTGTGGGTGTTGGACCCCCTTTGGTTGAGTATTAATGACTCCTTAATGTGGGATAGGGTTTTGTAATATCGTCGATGTTGGTGGTGGTATATAAGTGACAGGTCCTTAAGGTGGACCTTGAGGGTTGGGAGGCCATTGGGGATTCATGCCACATGGCTTCCTGCATCCGTTTTTAATTGGCAATTTGGGGGAAATGTTGAGTGTAATGGCCATATTTGCCACATAATGAACAAGGGTAATTGGTTCAAACTTTGTTATTTCTCCCTTGTTGGGGATGACCATTATTATTTCCCCCTTGGGGGTTTTGGTTGGGTTGACGTTGGTTTCCCCTAGCTTGGGGGGTTTGTTGAGGGGGTCCCTCCTTGTCCCCAGTTCTTTTTATTTCCTTTCTTCTAGTTATTGTTGGGTTGGTGAAGTGTATTTCCGTATTCAATTGTTCAAAATCTTGAACCTGTTGAAGAGAGAAAGGTTGGATGAAATTGATCCCTTCCTGGTGTTGTCCATGTGGGGGTACGATAGATTGTGTTGGACTAGAGAAGGGATAGTATGGGTTACCCTATAGGGTCCCATATTAGTTGTAAGAAGTGGATGTAGCTCCATTATTACTAGGTGGATAGGATGTTGTTGGTTTAGGATCCAATTGTGGGATATGGACTAGTTGGGGAAGGGATATGGGTAGCTGCGTACCGATGGGGAGAAAAGGAGGTGCCATTAATGGTGGTGGGGAGGGTGGGGGAGGTTAATATGACACTCCCCCATATGGTTAAAAGTATGGGTTGGTCCCATATGTGGGTATTATCAATGCATGTGGTTAAATATGAGCCATGGAGCCCATAAACCCATCGATAACATGTGATGTTCCCGATTTATCTTGAACAAAGGGAAAAGGACAAGGAACATATGGAAGGATAGTGTATAGGTACCCAGATTGGGAGTAGATGAGGTCAAATTGTTGATCCTTACTGATAGATTCATCTTCAGTTTGGGGGAGGGCCATGGCCACATCTTTAGCAAGGGTGGTAATGAGTGATAGGAGGAACCAATTTAGCCTGTAACACCCCATATTTTGACCTTAGGTAGATAGAACATTATTGGTTACTAATCTTAATAATTCAAAGTTTAGCATTTGTTTGGAGTCAGTTAGACTTTGTTAGACATTGAGATGTGTACCTCTAGACCTATCTGTATGTTACATGATATATGCTCATGACAAAGATAGTTATTTGACTATTTCAACATGAAAATTAAAATGGGTAAGTTCGATACATGTATACCAATTCAAGTTATGTTGTGAATGTATAATAGATGCAACGCATGATGTAAATAGGAATACATTTCTTAATTGAGCATCAATGCAAATATGG
>JASDQU010689185.1:39973-59774 GCA_032191745.1 Picea mariana
GGAGAAATTGAGTTCCTTCTCAATTTTAGTTGGCCTTCAAGAATGAATATGAAGATGATAAAATTTCCAGGTCCGAGAAGGGTTATAGTCCAACATATAAAACAACGATGTAGTTGTTGAGATCAGTCTCCAAGTGGGAGATTGATGGTTGTGGAGCTTGATTATCTTCATGATTCAGAGGTCTTTGTTTTTAGCTGTGTTTATACCCCATGAAGACTTTACACCCCGGAAGAATTTACACTCCTCCATGCGGGGGAGTGAAGAGGGGGGTTACCCCCTCTGTGGGGTCCAGGGGAAAGCGGGGGTTCGGGGGCGAAGCCCCAAAAGGAAAAATTGCCTTGTAAATGTATATTGTAATTTTATTGTAAATCTGGACCATTCATTATAAGGTCACAGATCTAATGGTAGAGGTTATGTTAGGGTTTTTTTTCCCTAGAAGGAAACCCTTTTTTATGAGGGAAATGTATTATTGTGAATATTGTATTCTGAGAGAGGAGACTATGAGAGAAATAAGAGGAAGATACAACGAGTGTATTGTAGGTTGTATCCCTTCATTTGCTAGATAATAATAAAGGAAGGACCTGAAAATTTCTTTGGTGGACATAGCCCACAATGGGTGAACCGCGTATATATGTGTCTCTATTGTATTGTGTATCTTTTGTGTTTTATTTCTGCATTTGTTTTATTTTATTTCTATGTGATCCTATTTTTCTAACACTTACAACTTCTTTAAACTCCCTAGGTGACTTAATTGTAAAATTTGACAACTATCCTAGAATTTCATGCATGTGGGAATATGGGCCCTTACAACTCTTTTAAGATTTAGTTTTCAACAAGTAACTGGAGAGGATTGGACTCTTTTTTTGAAAGTGATTGGATTTACCAAGGGAGGTGGAGACTTATCTACGCAACCTCTTTTTCTGATTTCCAAGATCACATTAAGGTGCAAGGAAAGAGCATACCCCAAGATTGGTTTAGATGGACTTCTAGTCCCAATTTAATGTGATGAATTTTTAAAATGAAATATTTTGAAATTCAAATGCAAAACCTATTAAGCCATCCACGTGGAAATCAAGGAAATCAAAGATATTATGGTTTATTTTAGTCTCCCTAATTATCTATGTGTGATGTGGGGTTTATGGATGCAAGAATGAGATCTCAGCCTGCTTGTACACACTTTTACAAAGTGCTAAAATAAAATCTAAACTATTGAGTGGCAGTGGGCAACTCAAGCCTTACAATTTCGTAAAAATAAGACAAGTGCATGACATAACAAAAAACAATCATGCATAGAACGCATATTGTGTGGTTGGAGAGTTCTGAAAGAGCACAGATGTGCACAGATCGCGCGTCTATTCATCCCAAACCCGCGTGCACACAAGAAACTGTAAATGTGTTGAATCTACATAGAATAGATCTAGATGGGAATTGACATACACATTTGCAGAGAAAATATGAGAAAGGAGAAGTAGGAGAGAAAGAATGGAACCATTCTCATTAACCAAATTAATATAATGATAATTTACACATGATATACTTTGTATAAATAAACTAGTGCACACTGGAGGAGAGGCCAATGCACCATAGTGGTGGTCTAGAGTGATCCAGACACACACTAGCAGTTACGGGACTAAACTACCACCTAGTCCAGTCCCTCAGGAAGTTACGAGAGTGAACTACCACCTAGTCTGAGTTAACTAGTCTCTCAGTCTTCAATTAATTGACTGAAACATAGTGAAGTGAGGAAGAGATTAGAGAATCATGAGTAATGCACTAGTCTAGTGATAATCCCAAGGACAATGCGCATTAGCTGGTGATGATCCCAATGCTACATGGTGATGATCCCAATGTGACATATAGACTCCACTCAACTGATAAAACTAAATTGTGGACTGAAGAGAATATTATCATAGAGGAATATTCTCCCTAAACCATAGGAGACTAAAAAATGACTAATAAACATAGGGAAAACCTTAGGAAAAACAAATTCTAGGTGTGTCTAAAGTATATTCAACACCCCCCCCCGAACATCACTATGGTGAAAATAAAGAATGGATCCCCACAACGAGGCCATGTTAGGTACCCAAATACAAAAGATACACTAAAATAAATGAGGAAAGAGGGAAAAAATCATGGGAAACCCCGCCCCCCATCAAAGTACAATGTATGTACAAATAAGAGCTGATAGTTTCTAGGAAACCGTGTCCTTCACTCCAAGACGATTGCACAGAGAATGGAACTTCTTCTCAGTGAAGGTCTTGGTGAAGATATCTGCAGTCTATTATGTTGAAGGAAAGAACTATAGGTCGATGATCCCCTCATGTAATAAGTCTCAGATGTAGTGCATGTGGATCTCTATGTGCTTTGTATTCTTCCTTTGAACTAGATCTCTGTAGAACTTCAGATCTCTCTAGTTATCACACCAGATGACGATCGACTAATGAAATTGAATTCCCAACTCAGTGAGAAAATGTTGTAGCCACATAGCTTGAATGGTTATGTTAAATACCCTTCTGTACTCTTCCTCGGCTAAAGATAGAGAAATAACAACCTACTTCTTTCTAAACCAACAAATAGTCCTGAAACTAAGACTGAGCGAGTAACTAGATGTGGACTTGCGATCAATGTTATCATTGACCTAGTCAAAATCAATGAAAATGATGAGGTCCAGTGTAGATTTTGTTGCACAGTGAATCCCAAAGGTGATGGTACCCTGTATGTATGGAAGGATACACTTTGCAGCTTTCCAATGCAGTTTATACGACTCCTGCATGAACCTAGAGACTGCTCCAATTGCATAGGAGAGGTCTAGTCTGGAGTGTGTGAGATACAACAAGCTCCCCACTAGTCGTCTATACAATCTAATTTCAACCAGTGGAGTGTCCCCGCCATTCTCATGTCTGACTCATAATAGGAAAGGATTCGGGGTAGACTTGGAGTCTGTCATGTGAAATGTCTCAAGGAGATCTCATGCATACTTAGTCTGAGACAATTTGATTCCTGATGCATCTTGAGTAATCTCAAGTCCAATGAAGAAATGTAGTGGAACCATGCCCATCATCAAAAACATGTCATGCATAATCCTCTTGAATGTAACAATCACTAAATTCGAGCAACCGATGATCAACAAATCATCCACATACAAAACTAGGAGTAGAAGTGAATCAGTTGTCCTGAGCTTGTAGACATTCAGGTTTGACTTACAACATACAAAGTTATGTAACAACATGTAGGAGTCCATATTGGCATATCATGCCATCAGAGCCTTCTTGAGGCCATAAAGAGACTTATTCAATCGATAGAACAAATATGAATCCTGCATAAATCCCTTGGGGTGTTCCATATAGATCTCCTCAAAGAGATCTCCGTGAAGAAATGCATTCTTCATGTCCATCTAATGGACCTCCCATCCTTTGGCTACCAAAATGGAAAGTTCCAAATGTATGGAATCTATATTCACTACTGGAGAAAAGGTATCATCATAGTCAATGCCATGCACCTACTGAAATCCTTTGACAACTAGACTGGCTTTGTATCTGCTAATTTGTCCATCCATTGCGCTCTTGGTCCTGTAGACCCATCTGTACCTAAAAATTTTCCTTCCTGAAGGAAGGGGAACTAGATCCCAAGTTTGGTTCTCGAGGAGGGAGTTGTACTCCTACTGCATGGCGGATTCCCAAAAGGGAGTTCCAACAACCTCTCCATAAGACCATGGGTATGAAGACTGAACCAAGAAAAGATGCCTAGTTGGCATCAGTTCAGTGGAAATGAGTGCAAAAGGAGGCTCATTGAAATTAGATCGAGTCCTCCTAGTATCAGATATATCCCCAAAAAGATCCCTTGCATTCTGAAGAGTAGCCTTGGCCCACTTGGGCCTTTGCTATGGCTCTGCATATGCATCTTGATGCACAGAATCTGCATCTGGATGCACTGAATCTGAATATGACTATACTGAATATGTATTTGGATCATTTGAATCCTCTAAATAAAAACTCTCATCCAAATAAGAGTCAGCATGTGCATGCTCATCATCTCTAACAGGTGGAAGAAAAAAAGTGTCTGCATGCGGTTGCACAGGTACATGCGAGACACTTTCCCTTAATTGGACACCACGATCAATGATAAGGCGGTCCAAGGAAATATCAATGAGTATGTATCCCGTCACACCCTTGGGGTATCCAACAAAGATACACTATGTTCTCTGTGGATCAAGTTACTTCCTCTTCTTAGAGGGAATTTTGGCCCATGCACGCGAACCGAAAATATGAAAGTGGATCACTTACAGGTTGAAGCCGCTCCAAGCCTCGTATGGGGTCTTATCCTTGATATATCTATGGAAATATCTATTTTGGATGTATCTTTCACAATTAAGTTCTTCAACCCATAATCTCTATGGAAGTAAATTTGCATATAGCATGCAAGATGCCATCTCTTTTAGAGATCTATTTATCTGCTCAACAACTTCGTTTTGTTGCGGAGTATAGGGAACTGTGTGTTGAAACTGAATCCCTTCCTCATGAAAAATATTTTGTATCTCATGGTTTACATAATCTCCCCCGTTATCTATTCATAGGACTTTGATTTTCTTTCTTGTTTGTCTCTCAACAAGGGATTTGAAATATTTAAGGTGTTGAAAGACCTCAGATTTTTTCCCGAGAAAGAAAATCAATGTGAAGTGTGAGAAATCATCAACAAAAATGAGCGCATACCTTGCTTTAATGATTGATGGATTTGGAAAAGGGCCCATGAGGTCACTATGGATCAGATCTAAATGAAAGGAATTCTTCTGAGTCTTTCCTTTGTTGAATTTCACTCAAGGGTGTTTTCCAAGAACACATCCCTCACAAACTCCTTTGGAGAAGTGGATGTTGGGTAGAAAAACAATCATTTCCTACTTTCTATGTTGTTTCATATATCTGAAATTTAAATGCCCAAACCTTTCATACCATATCCTACTACTTTCATCAACATGGGTAAGCAGTAATGCAGAATCTTGTTCAATAAATTCAGAAAATGTGTAGAGTCTAGATTGATGATTTACCTCTCCAGTAGAAACCCTAGAATTGGTTTGCATGTCATAGATATCCACTGCATCAAGTGTGAATATGAATCTCTTTCCATTTTCATAGTTTTTCATATGATACACGGAGAGAATATTGATGGAAAGTTTGGGAACGTGCAACACATTCTCGAAGATTCTATTTGTGAGTTCAATCCTTCCTTTGTCGGTGACCTCGACTGGAGAGTTGTCCCCCGTCAGAATAGGAGTACCTTTGCATGTATCCAATGAATAATAGGATTCTTTTGTGGCAGCCATGTTGTGTGATTCTCTTGAATCTACGACCCAATCATTGAGAGAGGAGTTGATGGCAATCAAATCATGGCTATAATTTCCTTTCTTGGGATTTTGATCTTCTGGCTTCTTCTTCTTGGCACCCTCGGGGATGCGATCTCCAAGGTTGTTTTTCTGAAGTATTTTGGTCATTAGATCTATATATTTCTGCATACATGTGGATTCTATATGGAATCCTTTATGGAAGTAAGTGAATTTCTCCCATTTTCTTCCCTTTCCACCTTTGGATACAGAGGCATCATTGAAGGGTTTTGAGTACCCTTCGTTCTTTGGATTTGTACGTCATTTAATTTTTTCTTTGTCTTTAGATTTCTGATATTGATGACTGCTTCCATGTTTCACAATAAGTGCATGCACCTTTTGTCCTTTGATTTTTCCCATATTGATGATCTTGTTCTGCTCTTGTGTCGGATAATTGATAAAGGCCTCAAGAGAGGGCATCGTCTAGGTAGATCCAAAGGCGAATCTACCTGAATAAAATGTGGATACAAACACTAACTATTCTGGACCAAGTTTGGAGAGAATGGTGAGAACCATTTGTTTCTCCTCCTTATAATTATCAACCCTGCAAGACTTGAGTTGCGACAACAAATCCTTATATTTGTCAAATAAATCTTGGATATTGTTGAATATTTTTGGTTCCAATGTGAGCAATTCCACCTCGATCATGTGTCCCCTCATCTCATCCTATTTTCAAAAATCCATTCCATGGTGGTCCAGGATTCATTGGGGGTTTTATAGGAGGATATGTGAAAGAGGAGTTCAGGAGAAATGAGATTGCAAATTGTTCCAAACGCTTCATCCATTCAATTTAGATAGTTGGATTTTTCTATAGACGGTGTTGGTCTTGTCTCTATGTTCATGGTTAACCTGTAAAATACTCTACTTCTAAGATGCATTATCATATTCTCCTTCCATGCAAATAAATTGTATGGTGTAAGAATGAATTCTTTTGGAAATTCCATTTTTTCGCCGTCTTCAATCTTCAGTACCTGCAAAAATAATTCAGTGTGTCTTTTCCATAGTAGTCCATCAGATATGATACCCTATAAATGTGTTGAAATTTCACATAATATATCTATATGTGAATTGACATACACAGTTGCAGAGAAAATATGAGAAAAGAGAAGGAGGAGAGAAAGAATGGAAGGATTATCATTAACCAAATGAATAAATGATAATTTACACATGATATAATATATATAACTCAACTAATGCACACTGGAGGAGAATCCAATGTGACATAGTGGTGTTCTAGAGTGATATGGACACACACCAACAGTTATGGGAGTAAACAACCACCTAGTCTAGTCTCTCAGGAAGTTACGAGAGTGAATTGCCACCTAGTCTGAGTTAACTAGCCTCTCAGTATTTAGTTAACTGAATGAAATAGAGTGAAGTGAGGAGGAGATCAAGGAATCATGAGTAATGCACTAGTCTGGTGATAATCCCAAGGACAATTTTCATTAGTTGGTGATGATCCTAATGCTGCATGGTAATGATCCCAATGTGGCATCTAGGCTCCACTCAACTGATCAAATTGAAGTGTGAACTGAAGAGAATATTATCATAGAGGAATATTCTCCCTAAACTATATGAGACTAAATAATGACTAATAAACAATGATAAAACATTAGGAAAAATAAATCCTAGGTGTGTGTGAAGTATCTCCAACATAAAGTTGGTGGACAAAATTTTGAAAAAAATCTCTCACTATGGGGTGAAATCCTGCTCTCAAGTGGTGAGTTTAGGCTGGTTTTGAGCCCTACACATGCAAAAAAGTAAGAAAAAACACTCTAACAGTCTCATTGGGGAGAATTTTAATTCAAAATACCCAGTATGTTTGCCAATATGTTGGGTTCCTTTTGCCACAAGAGTGATAAAAAACAAGTCCCTTAACTTTCTAGCTAGGCTATCCAAAAATCACAACAGAGAGTTGGTTAGTGGCCCAACTAACATAAAGAAACAAGAGATAAACAACTGAAATAAATTTAAACTAAGTAAACAATAACTTGAAATGAATGAACAAATAAAGCACAAGAGAAATATACCAAGTAAACTAATCTTCAAATTGATACTCCTTGGAGAAATATGGGAACTTATGAGTCCCCTCTTCCTCCTTGGAAGGTTCTCGAGTCCACAAGTACAAAGTATTCTTTCTACTATCAATGGATAAAAAATAAAAATGGAGAAGAAAAGAGTGATAGACTACTCAAGAGGAGAGAGCTCTAATAGTTTCTATGGATGCCCAAATCTTTCTAAGAAGAAGATGGCTTCCCAAAGATAAAATTGAGAAGCATAAAAATACTCAAATGCTTCTTCTTTTTTGCATACAATGGCCTTTTATTTATAGGAGGATGGAAATATTTTTCTTAACTGGTTCCAAATGTGAATGGAAGGCCCTTGGAGGTACCTCCCATCATTTTCAATGATCCCAAGGTGGAATTTGGGGGTGATTTTGGGTATGGGGGACATTCCCTTCATCCCAAAAGTGGTTGAGGCCCGAAAAAACTTATCAATGCACCATTTTAGCATTTGTGTGGGTATTTTGATTTTCATTCATGCACTGTGTGCATCGTACACCATGTTAGCCCACACAGATGTCTGTGCGTTGCTTTGGTTGAATGTGCGCAGATTTTCAAAACCACTTTTACATAGTTTTGTGATTTTCTTTCCAAACTAAGTGTAATCTTTCCATGAATATTGGTATTATTTTGTTTTTGTGTTAATCGTTTCTTCATCCATTGTCTGTATTTGTAGTGAGCCATTTTCCGGTGATAGCACTTAGTTATAATTTTCTAAGAAATTGTGTTGAGAGGTGTTTTCTATATCCCAATACAAGGGGGCTATGTAATTTATTCCATGCTCAACATGGAGTTGACATGATGACATTTAAAAAAATATTAATAATAAACAAATACATTTCAATGTTGAGCATAAATGAAATATTTCAATGTCCATTTTAAGTTATCTATCTATCTATCTATCTATTTATCTATCTTTAATGAGTAATTGAAAGTAAACATTATGTATAGTTAAAACATTTGTGTCATGTGTTGTTAAATATAAAAAAAATATTTTTCATTAACATAGACCCATATTAACTTGGATCTATCATGCATATAGAGGGATCAAATATCTTGAGTTGCAAAAATTTCCTCAATTATTTTCAATCGAAAAAATGTTTTAGCCTCAATGGAATTTATATATCCATGAAGTAAGAAATTCTTATTTTTTCAATAGTCTTTTTTTCAACCTTGTTACAAATTATTTTCGTTACCTCTGTAATCGTTAATTATGTACACCTATCCTTTTTTCTTTAGAAGGATCAATTTCCTTAATCCCGAAAGAAGAATGAAGATGAACTTTCCGAGAGAGATGAAATTATCTTTTCCTTTGTAGAAAACCTTGTAGAGAAGGATCGTTGCACCTTGCTCAGTGTTAAGGGTCCGATGATCTAGAATTGACGTAGGTTTCACAAAAGTTTCCTATGATATCATTGCATTTTTCTTAGTGTTAAGGGTGCGACGATCGCCCGTACAAAGAAAAAGAGAAGCTTCACAATGCTTATAGAATAGAAGCTTCAATGGTGAGGTGGCCTTCAATCGGTTTGGATATGAGTCACATCCATGTTCTAGTGGGATCATCCTAAACTCCTCACCCTATCCTTTTCAGATTATAAAAGGAGGGGAGTTTGCACGGGGAAAGTTAGCTTTGGGATGGTTAGAGAATTTTTGGAACTTCATCTTAGTTACAAAGATTCAACTAATGAGATATTAGCTTAGCCAAGAGTTTGGATTAGCTTAAGCTATAGCTAATTGATATGGAGTTTTTGTTCCTATGGTGGCTTTGAGTTTCACTTTGTCAAGCTGAGATCATAAGTAGCTTTTAGATCTACAGTCTCAGAATCCGTGGAGCAAAAGTATGTGGGAAGGAAGGAACTGTTGGAAGGAACCCGACAACATCAAGGCATATGGTCGTATATTTCTTCCACATTATTTAATATAGATATAATTTTTATTTTCTATATGAATGCTATTTGTCCATATTGTATGATTCCTTGATCACATACATAGTTTCATATCGAATATACTCTGTTATTCTTCTCTTTGTTGGCTTGTGTTTATTTGTAGATACTTCTCCATAAGCCTTACAATGGAGATGGGATCACATTGGTGAGGTTAGGTCTACAACATTTAAAAGTTATGTTTTGGATCCTCTTCTTATTTGGTAACTGAAATCTGAGGAAAGTTTAATATATTGTCTTGTTTTTTTCTAGTTTCGGGGTGAAACTAGGGAGATCAGTTTGTGTCTGCACTTACCGATTTGTCCTGAAAACAAATTGGTGACCATACTAGGGACACAAATTTTTGTTTTCCTAGTTTTTATTGATTTATTGATTTGACTGCCTAGGTTATATTTTCTGAGTCACTGGGAGATCCATAATGACTCACTGACTGTTGAATTCACAGAAAAAGCTTTATCATTTTTAATTTTTTCCATTTTTTGGGTGTTCGATGCACCCTTCATTGAGACACAGTGAAACATCATTGCACTGTAATGTTCTCTGGCCTACACCGATCTAGATTGTCACACTGTGATGGATTTTAGTCTATGATGATCTCTTGGAAAATTGATTTTTGATAGTTTTTTTCTTTCCCATATTTGAGATAAGTGTTTGGGGTGATTTGTTAGGTCTAATTATAGTTTGCTTGACATATTTGAATATGCTTTTAGCCATTTTTTTCTTTATTTTAGCATGTTTTCTTCTGAGAGATTTGAGATCTCTTTATTTGAGTGTCTTTCAGTTACACAACATCATTTTTTCTTTAGAATTATCTAGTGAAAGAACTTATTTGTGTTTTATTGAATAGTTTGTGTTAAAAGAGAAAATTAGTTTGGGTTTCCTTTGTTTCAAAATGATTTTCTATCGCTTTTAGTTTTCTTTTCAAAATAAAGATGTTAATGCTTGATTTGCATTCGTTTGGGGACTATTTTTACATTTTCGTCGCAAGTTAGCATTTCTTTTGCATCTTTCACAAAATAAATATTGCATTTAGGCATTTGGGAATTAGGTGTTATTTGTTAAAAGGAAGTTGAACCTCTTCTCCATCCCATAAGTAGGATTCATTGAAAATAAAAGTTTTTCATTTAATCATTTTGCATTCTTTTGGAGTCGAGTCAAACATCATATGTTTCACTTTCACACCCTTGAGTAAACAACAACCTTAAAATAAAGGGCTTACAAAAATTTATTATACATTTTTATATTTTCATGTAGCAAAAATACATTAGCTTAAGGTGTAGGGCTTTGGAATAGGTTGAAAGGATAACTTTCCAAAGCTATCAAACAAACATAGAATCTTGTGCTAGGGCACGGTAAATCCACCTATTACATTTTTTACTGGGAAGCCCTTCTCACACAAGGGTCAATCACGAGTACTCATTAAGAACAAAAAAGTTACTAACCCTGCTTTGTTGGTCCCAGTGTAGTGATTGCGCGTATTATTGGGGGTCACTTGAGAAAACAACCCTGTGCGGGCCTTCTCAAGTCGATTTTGGGCTCAGTTACCCTACCCTTGCGCGTATATCAGACTGTCGATTGTTTCCCCATGAATTATTGTTGTATTCGATATACTTAGTGGCCTTTATTTTTAGGGTTAATACACTAGGTGATGGTGAAGGAGTCTTCGCTATACCTGGAATCAATGCTGGCCAAAATCACTTATGCTCCTTGGAGGGTAAATCCATGTTTATTGTGTGGAAGCTTGTACCAAGGTGTAAGTCCGTTAAGCAGGTTTTCAACATAACTCTTCCACCTGCTTTATCTCATCCCTTTATTACTTTGATCTCGCGACATTGGATTTCATCACCAACTAGTGCATTCATTGTAAGGAGGTTTTGTTTGCTTGTTTTCTTCCTATATTTTTAGCGTGTGCTATTACTTTTCCCTTACAGGACTTAGGTTGGATCCATATTTATGGCATATGTACCTGAAACGACCAATGAAGGAACCATTTTTCTAGAGGAACCTTTTGTTTTTCCCTCTTACAGAAATGTTGGACCTCCTTACATCACTACTTTGAGCCTTCCAAGTCTCACAATTGGATTTTTGGTGTGGTTTCTTTCTACTCCAATAATCCAAAATGAAACAAGTGCTTCATTTATAAGTACTCCCTCCCAAGAGAATAAACCTCATGTTGATCCTTCACCTTCTTCACCTTCTTCACTTGCAAGGTCTGCTTATGTTTCATCTTCTTCACCTAGTGAAATATCTAAAGCTAGTAACCCAATGGATAAGAAGAATAAGAAAAGGAAGATTAAGAAGAAGAAAAATAAGAAAGGGTCCAAACTTCCAACTGTTAGAAAAACAGGACCACGGAGCAATAAAATAAAACAAATGCGGAAACAAAAAACAGAAGATGCACAATACAAGAGAGACACAGATTTACGTGGTTCACCTAGTGTGGGCTACGTCCACCAGAGAAATTGCCAGGTCCTTTCTTTATTATTATCTAACAAAATGAAGGGATAAAACCTACAACAAAACCCGCTATAACCTCCTCTTCTTTCTCTCACAGTCTCCTCTCTCAGAATACAAAACTCGCCAACATACATAGCCGCAATAAATTTCCCTCATAAAAGAGGGTTGCCTTCTAGGGAAAAAAACCCTAACGTAATCTCTATCGTTAGATATGTGACCTTATAATGAACAGTTTATATTTACAATGAAATTACAATATACTTTTACAAGGCAATTTTTTCTTTGGGGGCTTCACCCCGAACCCTCGCTGGGGTCCCAGTTTCCCCCAGACCCCCCAGCCGGGGGGATAGCCCCCCCGGACCCCGTAGAGGGGGTACCCCCCCTCTGCACTCCCCCGCGTGGAAGAATGTACATACTTCTGGGGTGTAAATACTTCATGGGGTATAAACATGGATAAAAGTAAAAGACCTCTAAATCAGGAAGATAATCAGGCTCCACAACCAACACCAACCACTGCCAGACATGTTGGAAAACAACCAGTTACTGTTAATCGTGTTGGGAGTGTTGATGAAGCCAAGATCACCCAAACAACCTGTAAGCCCAAGTATCCTTGCAGGATTTTTAAGGTTAGCCATATTCTTAAGGATTTCCCTGGTCTATAGAAGGTTATAGAAGTATTTTCTACACACTCTCACCAGTCCATGTCGTCAGCGTCTGAACAACATGTTGATGAACTCCCGTAAACTAGTCAGGATACCATTGGGAAGAAGAAAATTAGAGTTAATTTTCCTTGTAGGTTATGCAAAGGGAGTCATCAAACTCATCTTTTCCCTTGCATGGATGAATACTTGAAATTAATGGAAGACATGACTATTTCCCAACCTCAACTTTTGGCTGCTCTCAACCCACCTGTATTTGATGGAGTGATCAATCTGGTCCCTTCATCGGTCAGTCCGGTTGATCAGGTAGTCAATTTGGTCATGTCCTTAGTTGAACTAGTTGAAAAAGTGGTCGATCCAATCTCATATTTCACCAACCCCATTCTCCCCTTGGAGAATGAAACCCAAGTGGTCGATCTAATCCCATCATCGGTCGATCTTACTCTCCTGCTAGAGATTAAACCTGATACTTATCATGTTTTTCTTGTTGATATATAATCTACCATGCTAGTGGGCATTCCTCCTTCTCCCATGGAACCCCCTCCAAGTACCAAGGCCATCCTTTTTGAATGGGGTGCGCTAACTGGACCTCGTCTTCCCTCTCACATTTCTTTGAAGATTACAATACATGTTTGTGTTTGGGACATTCCTCAGACACTGATAGACGAAGATGTGCCCGTTAGTATTTTGTCCTATATTGCTTGGAAAGCTTTGGGTTGTCCTCAGCTTGTGCCGGTTACACAGAATATGTTAGATTTTAATGGAAGAACTAGTCAAACCTTAGGGATCCTTCCTCGGTTTCCTATAAATTTAGGAGGGAAAACCATATTTATTGATGCCATGGTAGTCCAAGACCCCTTGTATTTCTATTTACTCCTTGGGGGAGATTATGTCTATTCCATGAAAGCTATTTTCTCCACTCTTTTTCGTGTGATATCTTTCCCTCACGATGGAAGAATTGTGACTATTGATCAAATTTAATTCATTAGTCCTGACTTGATTACCAACCCAGTGAACTCCTTGAATGGTTCTTATATGCAGACAATTTCACCCCTACCACAGGTCAATTATGTGGAATTATCTCCCATGCCTTCATTTGCCAATGAAGATGAGCCTCTCACTGTAAGATCAGTCTCTTATGAATTAGATATGGTAGTTGACATGATGATCTCTTTGATAGGGATTTTAGAGCCTGATATCCTTACCCCTTTCACAACCTTCGACATGTGTTCCTTCCAGAGTGTTGTTCTTTTGTCTAGTGAAGATCTCTTGGAATCTAGGACCGAGTTTTGTCTCTTGAAATGGTGTCCTTCCAGAGCATTGTCATTTTGGAAGGCATGATCAAGAATAGGAGTTTTGAGCACGATTTTCTGATTTCAGGATCGTTAAAAAATGAAACCAACTACAAGGATAGTTTTGCATCTCAAAGGCAACCTTGTTAAAAAATGAAACAAATCTTATGAGTTTAGTGTTTTCGTCTTTGTGGAAACCTAGTTAAAAAATGAAACAAATTTTATGAGTATAGTTATTCTCTTGTGTCAAGCTCATTAAAATATAAAAAAACCCATCTCGTGTATAGTTCATGTTCTTGTGCCAATCTCGTTAAAAAATGAAATAGATTCCCCCCTCTTCGATTGAGTCAAGTACTTCGTTACATATAGTATTTGAAGCTTCATTTGATCTTTCTGTGCCATTGGAAGAAACAAATCTTGGGGGGAAATGATTACATCCTCTGGAATTCATGCTGAAGTTAAGCGACTAGCTTCTTAAGCTAGGGGTAAAGTACCAACTATCCCTGGATTATGCATTGGGAAGTTGCAAGCATATTTTTTCTAGTTTCAAGCTTATGTAAAAATGAAACTAGGTCCAGGCATGGTTTGCTCTGGTTCAATCTTGTGTAAAAATGAAACCACCTACCTCAAGCATAGTTTCCTTTGGTTCAAGCTTGTGTAAAAATGAAACCAGGTCCAAGCATAGTTTTGTTTAGTTTTAAGATTGTGTAAAAATAAAATCTATCTCAAGCATAGTTTTACTTTGGTTCAAGCTTGTGTAAAAATGAAACCAATCCCAAGCTTAGTATTTGTTCTTTCTCATGCTCGTAAATACCTGAGAATGTAACCAAGTATAAATTTATTACTTTTTCGGACTCATAAAGTTTATACAAAAAAGGAACCTCCTGGAGTTCTCTTTAAGATCTTTTCAGACTCTCTAAATATGAAAAGATTGTCGAGTGATCTGGATTTTTCACGCTCGTTAAAGTATTTGAAGAAAACGTCTGTTGAGCGGTAGTTTATCTCTTTTTTGGTCTCATCATACTAGATTAAAAAAAAGAAACACTCTAATCAAGCATGGTTAGAAAAATGTATGGAGTCCTCTTTAAGTTCTTTTCAAACTCCATATATATGAAAATACCACTGAGTTTTCTTTCTTTGGACTCGTAAAACAAACATAGAAACACCCATATGAGACCAAACGACTCCTTCCTAGGGTTTGTTAAACATAATCTAAGGGAATCATCTGAAGGATGAGCCTACAGTTCAAGCATATGTTATCCTCCTCAAGCTGTGTAAAAATAAAGAGGTACTCACCAGAAATGGTGGGGGAAAATTGGGAAAGAAATGTCTTTAAACTTGTATTCTATGGAAGAGTCTATTTTGAACATGACACCCTTTCACTCATTTTGTGTCTAGGTGGGAAAATATACTTGTCTCTTGATCATTCTCCTTTATAAGATTGCAAATTGGTCTGTGATCCCTATTGTTGAGTTAGTGTTTCCAAGACAGTTGTTGCATCATCAATATGTTCAAAGAGAAGTTCAACCCGGAAAGCCTTCTATTTCGTTAGCCATTTCTGCATTCCTTAAGCCTTATATTGCGTTGGCCATCCCTGAGTGAGTCCTGAATCACTTGTTACTATGATCTACTTAAAATATTGTTACCTGTTTCAAGTCATTGATGGAGGATACATTAATGCCCTCCTGTAAGGAGTCTTTTCTTGTCAACTTCAACTCATTATCCAAGAATTAGATTAGAAACTAATTGGTACCTTGGAACTTGCATTCCTCAATGTCAGGTTTCCTCGCTTTCGATAGTGGGTTTTCATTATTGACCCCTTATCAAGAGATTCCTCCGAGTGATCGACTTCAACTCACAAATTCACACACATCGGATTGTACTAGTGTACCTTGGGAGTCATTGAAATTAATGGTGATTTACCTCACAATTCTTAATGGTATACACTAATGACTAGTAATCAAGTGGTTTCTACCATGTTCGACTTCATCACATGTATTCACATGGTTTTATTCGTACTATAGAGTGGTGGAGATGAAGACCTTGGATATTTTCTGACAGATTCAGGTTGCGTTGGAGTATATTCAGATTGTACTATTGCATAGATCCAAAATGTATGTCTCATGGATATGTTCAAATTTGAGTCTGTAAAACATAGATCCACGGTGTATTTTTGGTGGCTATGTTTATATTTGAGTCATATTGGCATGGATCCACAATGTATGTTTGGTGGCCATGACCTATCTTACTTGACATGGATCTTTGCATGTCGGAATTTATGCTTTGAGTCATTTGTATTATGAGTATGGGAATTCCTACCTCAGTGATGATATATTATTGCACTATATTTCCTTGTTTGTTGGCAGGTTTCTGACCGACGTGTTCCTTGTTCCCAACACACACTCAACAAACTATTTCAGCCATCACTTTGTTCTAAATTCATACTTTGGGGGTATTATTGTTACACATTATTTCCATCACCCCTATGATAGTTAATGGTTTACATGTATCATTTTTCTTTATAAGGATCAATTTCCTTAATCCCATAAGAAGAATGAAGATGAACTTTCCTAGAGAGATGAAATTATCTTTTCCTTTGTAAAAAACCTTGTAAAGAAGGATCGTCGCAGCTTGATCAATGTTAAGGGTGTGATGATATAGAATCAACATAGTTTTCATGACCAGGTGGATGTTGGTGGCCACCCACCTCTTCCAACTGGCTCAAAAAAGTTTTCTAGCAATTTTGGGAATTTACTATTTTTAGCATTTTTAACTTTTGGGGCCATTTTGAGGGCCTAAATGAAGGTTTTTCGGGATTGATCTTCCAATAGGCTATCATATGCCTAAAATGGATGTCGTATGAAAAATTTACGACCTCGGGAAGTTGATGTACTAACTTACCCAAATGAGGCCCACATGACTTTTGGCGCTTCATCTCATAGGGTTAGGTTTTTGGCATTCCTGTTTATTATAAAAAGGCCTTAAGAGCCTCATTGTAAGGATCTTTTAGAGAATGAGTGTAGCCATCACATTTCTACTCAAATATAAGTCACCACCATTCCAGCAAGCTTGTTTTCACTACATTTTACAGTTTCAGCTTATTTACTTATTGAATAGAAAACGAGTTTTACTGTATCTCTGTTATTTTGTGTTAAGAACCTGCTAATAATATATAGTCATTTCATTCTTCTCATAAAATTCGGATCAGTGGTATCATATCGGTTTGCTCCTTTTCGTCTTAAATCATGCCCCCAACGAGGTTGGAGTACAAAGAGTTGGGTCTCGAGCTTGTTTCTCTTGAGGACAAAATCTCTCGCACACCCAAGCGACCTCTCATGGAACAAGAAAAGAAAGATGACGTGACAAGAGATCCTTTCAAACTGTTGATTGAGGAATCCCTGATGGAACAAAGGAATGCGATGATGGATAGTTTTGCGCAAATCCTTCGGTGGCTACCAACAGGTGATACATCTTCTTCGAGCGGAGGCACCGCTCCCTTCAAGGTACAAATAAACTTTGATATTCCTATATTTTAAGGTCATATAGACGCAAATGCTGTAGAAAAGTGGTTGAATATACTAGAAGGGTATTTTTATGTCCATAACTTTTCGAATAGAGAAAATATTACTTTTGCGCTCCTCAAAGTCATTCCCCATGTCAAAGATTGGTGGGAAAATTTCTGTGAGAAAAAGGAAATAGAGGAAGACTCATTATTTACAGTCACGACCACCTGGGACTCCTTCAGAGTTTCTATTAGGGAAAAATACTTCCCTGTCAGAAGTTATGACGACTTGTATACCAAATGGACCACACTGTGATAAGAAAGAGATGGTCCAAGCAGTGCCAGATTTCACAAATATCTTCCATACCTTGTGCACCAAGCTGGGTATCAAATATTCAGAGTGACATATGGTGCTCAAGTATTGCGGTGCTCTGCATAGATACATCCAAACCAAAATGGAATTTTTGGACATCTCATCCTTGGGTGCAGCCTACCAATATGCTGTCAAAATCAAGCAGAAGCTCAAACAAAAGACGCAGAAATTTGGGCATAGGAACCCCTCACAAAAAAATCCATGAAAGGGCGACCCCAACCCATAGAACAAAGGACAAAGAAAATATGGATAATATCAGTAAAACCATTCCAAGGCGCAAGCAAAGATGAACACCAGAAAGAGAAAGAAATATACTGGGAAGTGGTGTGACTTCCATAAGATCCCTTGGCATAACATTGCTGACTACTGCTCAAAGAAGTCATTGGTGGCCAAAGTAAAAGCCTCTGAATCAGATACAGGTTCTGACTCTGTGACAGAACTAGAAAGGGGAAGACTGATCATTGACATGGAACCTAGTTCCACCGTTGCTACCACCAAGCTCCATCCTGGTGAACTAGACGAGCCAGAAGAAAGAGAATGCCTCTTCCTTTCACAGATGTGGGTAAAAGGCACCCCACTAGACTTCATCAGTGATAGTGATAACTAGAAGAAACTCATCTCAGTAGAGGTTGTCAAATGACTGGCCCCGCCGACAACGCCGCAACCACAACCCTACACCATTGGATGGCTCCGCTAAGGAAGCGATCTCCGTGCTAGCCAATAGTGATGATTGTCGTATGGAATCAAGCCATTCAAAGACGAGGTATTGTGTGATGTTTCTCCTTTCGAAGTTTGTGATGTTCTTTTGGGCCAACCTTATTTATGGAAACATCATGTTGTATATGAGTCTAGGCCTCGTAGTGTTATTATTACTTTGAACAGTATACCGGAGGCAATCCCACCTAGTGTTATTTCCTTGATCTCTGCCAAGCAATGTAGGAAGGTCACTCTCAAACGGGGAAGTTTGTCTGCTTCATGATTCACTCTCAGAATAAGCGAAAGATCACAACCACATCCAGGGTATCTGCGACCGACCTCTCCACATAGCAGAAGAAAGTAGATAAGGTCATGGAAGAATACTCAGATATCTTCTCCTCACCTACCAATGTACCTCTGCACTACCAGGTCAAGAACCCCATCGATTTGACCCCCGCCGCACAACTACCCAATGGGCCAGTCTATTGTCGCTCTCTTTTAGAGAATGAGGAGATCAAGCGACAGATCCAAGAAGTTCTCCACAAGGGGAACATCCATCCCAACTCATCACCTTGTAGGAGACCAATCGCGCTGGTACAAAAGAAAGATGGAACCTGGAGACTCTGCATTAATTACCGGGCTCTGAATAAAATCAAAGTAAAAAACTGGTACCCGATTCCCCGAATCGACGACATCCTTGATCAACTCATGGGGGGCCAAATAATTTAGTAAGATTTATATGAATTCTGGCTACCACCAGGTCCTGATAGAACAAACAGATGCATGGAAAACCACCTTCAAGTCAAAGGAATGCCTTTTTTAATGGTTGTTCATGCCATTTGGTTTGACAAATGCTCCAACCTCTTTCATGAGGATGATGGAGGATATCCTGCGACCATTCACCAATAATTTTGTAGTGGTGTATCTGGATGGCATTCTCATTTACAACAAGACTTGGGCCGAACACTTGCAGCATATTCAACATGTTCTGCATACCCTGCGGCAATACAAGCTATATGACAAATTGGAAAAATTCTCTTTTGGCATGGACATGGTCCATTACCTGGGATACATCGTTGATTAGCATGGCTTACATGTGGATCCAACCAAGATCCAAGTCAACCATGACTGGCCAACCCCAAACACACTCACTGAGCTTCGGAGCTTCTTGGGCCTTGCCAATTTTTACTGCAGGTTCGTTTTGGGATTCTCCCATATTGCATGGGCCCTAAGCCAAATAACTAGGGGTGGTGGTAAGGAGAAATTTGTGTGGGGTCAGTCCCAACAACAAGCATTCGATGATTTGAAGCAGCGTGTGTGATCATCCCCAATACTTTCACTACCAGACCTACAACATCCCTTTGAGATCGAGACAAATTCTTCAGACTATGCGGTGGGCAACATTCTCACTCATCATGACCATCCCGTGGCCTATCATAGTG
>JASDQU010689186.1:16391-52266 GCA_032191745.1 Picea mariana
GGGCATGTGCATTAGAACAATGAGGCCCATCTTGTGGCTGAGGTAATTCAAGTCATTAAACTATTTCCCATCTATTAAATTCAGAGGGTTGGATGTCAGCATATGGGTGACAACATTCACACCGATTTTCAGCATGAGCTTCTTTCTTCTACTTGTGTTCCAGTAATGTTTTACATCACTGACTATTTTCTTTGGAAGATTGGCAACAACCATCTCCATATTGTTGGGTGTTGGGATTTGGTGACAACAAATTTCTTCAATGATGGATTTAGATCTTATTATTCTGCATTGGTTACAACCAAATAAACCAAGTTAGAATATGAATAGGGATCACTTTTAATAATTAGTTTCTTATTAAATGTATATAAATACATGTAAGTCTATAGAGGCTAAAAGAGAGAGACACAGTGAGAACTTGCTAGTTTGTTGTAATCTTCATGATCTAAATAAGACAACCGATGCCTATACTTGGTGGACGTATCCCAACGTTTGGGTGAACCATGTGAAATCTAGGTGTTCCTTATATGTGTGATTGTTATTTACCATATGTGAATTGTGTTTTCCACATTTGAAATTCTAACAAGTGGTATCAGAGCTGGTTGCAGGAGAGGGTGTTTATGGTGTCAAATTTTTTAGGAGCAACAACACCTTTCTGAGGTGTGTCCTCTTGAAGTGTGCGACATCTTATTAACATGACTTACCCTGTTGCAAACATATCGAAATCTTCGCGGTTTAGGTTTGAGGAACAATGCATAGATATTTCACAATAGCCGCACTCCAAGTGTATCAGGAGGTGTGGAGACGCCGCACTCCAGTGGTCGCATGAGGTGCGACTACTTTCTTTAGATTATTTTCATGGTCTGAGGAAAAATCTAAGAAGGAATCAAATTTGGCTGTAACAAATTCAGGTATGACTGATCAAGTTTTATCCATTTCTAGTAATTTACAATATCAAGAACAATGGAAGTTAGATTTAGGTGCCTCCCACCACATGTGCTCACATAGAAATTGGTTCATTTCTTATGAATCTGTTGATGAGGGTGTAGTGTTTATGGGAAATGGTATTCCCTGTAAAATATGGAAGAAATGCCTTATTTTTGGCTGCAGTGGTTTTACAGTGTTCAGTTATTTTTGGAGTATACCATGCCATTCTTAGTTACAGAGAGGCATGTTGCAGATCCTGTGCTGCCATACAGTTTGCCCATGCAGTTTTAACATATTGTTTTGTATTTTATTACAGGATTACAACGTTGCGGGAGAAGCTGCCGTGCACGCTGGCTGAAGTTTCTCGAACCTGACATCAATCGGGACAAATTCAGTTTGCAGGAAGAGGAGACCATTATCCAGCTGCACGCTCGATTGGAAACAGGTGAAAATTGCAATAAATCATTTGTATATGAATAGCGAATGCCCCTGCTAGTATTCAATAGAATGTATAATGTTTGTTTATAATGAATAGAATGTATAATGTGAGTGTGTTGTTAAGAGACTTGACATTCCATATTTGAGGGGACAAAAAATTCAGCCATCTTAAGGGTTGGTGTGGCTCAGCTTGGGTGCAATCCCCGGATGAATTTGATGACTTAGATGCCCTTGAGTTAGTTTCTTAGCATGTCCTTCTCACACATGGTATTGTGTAATTATTCTAGCAGATGGATGTGTTAGAATTTCAAATGCCGAAAACACAATTCAAATATGATAATTAACAATCACACAGATAAGGAACACATGGATTTCAGGTGGTTCACCCAAAGTTGGGCTACATCCACCAAGCATAGGCATCAATGGTCTTATTATTCAGATCATGGAGATTACAACAAACTAGCAAGTTCTCACTAGATCAGGGAGATTACAACAAACTAGCAAGTTCTCACTCTGTCTCTCTCTTTAAGCCTCTACTGACTTACATGTATTTATATACATTTAACAAGAAATTGATTATTAAATGAAATCCCTATCCATATTCTAACTTGGTCTCTTTGGTTGTAACCAACTCAGAATAATAGGATCCAAATCCATCCTTGAAAGAATTCATTGTCAGCAAGTCCCAACAATCTCCACCTTGACAACAACTAACCTGATATATTGCTCCTTCCTTTTGTTCATCACCTTTTCTGCAAGCCAAGGGAAGCCAAGCACCACTACAGCTTCTCTAATAAAACTGGTTTCAACATCTCGCCTTTGTGACTTGCACGATTTTGGATTTCTTGAGGGGTTACTCCACCTCCAACATGTTTTCCACAACTTCATTTGTGCTTCTCAAACGCTGAAGCACCCATTTCACTGCAACATCTTAATCATTACCATCTCTGTATACTTCCATGCCCATAATTTGTTTTGTTGCTCCTTGATCCCTCATCTAAATTGTCGTGTCCACTTGAGTCATTTTCTTATTGATTTTATCCACGCTTCGTCTTGCATCAAGCATATCATCAACAAATAGGATCAAGACTGTGAATTTACTATAAAATGTATATTCATTCCTACCCTTTGAAAAATAATGACTCACTATGAAGGATTCAAATCTCGTATATATTTGTGTGGGTATCAATAGGCCATACAATAAATTTTCTAGCATGCAAACAAATTTATCGTTGTGATCTCGAAACCCTTTTGGTTGTTCCATAAATTATATATCTCTTTCAATGATGACCTTGCGAGAAGTAGGATCCCATACACATCCCTTTATATCACCATGATAACTTGCATATAAAAAAAGAAGGAATTCAAAAATCGAATTTACCATTTACAAGTTGCAATTCTTTCTTGCTCTTATGACCTTGATGCTTCTGCCATATACAAGAAGATACATATGTCACTTTAGATGCTACTTCAGTACTCCCTTCTAGCTTATAAAGGTTATCAACCTTTGTTGCCTTCATCACTAATAAACTACCTTTCTACATTTTGAGTGCTCCATCTTGACCCATATTTCTATATCCATAAGAATCCAACACTCCCAATGAAATCAAATTTGATTTAAGCCCAGGTACACTTATAACATTTGTTAATTCCTTAACAATACTATCGAACATCTTGATTCTAATACTTCCAACCCCAACAATTTTAGAGGGAATACCATTTCCCATAAACACTACACCCTCATCAACAGATTGGTAAGAAATGAGCCAATTTCTATGTGAGCACATGTGGTGGGAGGCACCTGAATCTAAACTTGATCAGTCATACCTGAATTTGTTAAAGCCAAATTTGCTTCCTTCGTAGATTTTTCCTCATATTCCTTTCTCTTCCAGCAATCTTTCTTGAGATGTCCTGTTTTGCCATAGTACCAGCATTTTTCTTTACCCTTGCTATGTCTTGACTTAGATCGAGAAAAAATTCTCTCATTCTTTTGTTTTGTTTGACCTCTGACCATGCAAATAATTTAAAGGAAGTAGCCTCACCTCATGCAACAACTGGAGTGTGGCCTCTCCACACCTCCCGATACACTTGGAGTGTGGCTATTGTGAAAGATCTACACACTGTTCCTCAACCATAAACTGCGACGATTTCAATATTTTTGCAAGAGGGTAAGTCTGGTTAATAAGACATTTCACACCTCAAGAGGAGGGAGCTGCAGTGTTGTGGAGATCAATGCACCTCACACACACAAATGTTGTTTCTCCTTCGAAATTTGATGCCCTCAATGCCCTATCCTCCAACCAGCTAGGATACCACTTGTTATAATTTCAAATGAGGAAAACACAATTCACATATGATAATTAACAATCACACAGATAAGGAACACATGGATTTCATGTGGTTAACCGAAACGTTGGGCTACGTCCACCAAGCATAGGCATCGATTTTCTTATAATTCAGATCATGGAGAATACAAAAAAATTGCAAGTTCTCACTGTGTCTCTCTCTTTCAGCCTCTATGGGTTGACATGTATTTATATACATTTAACAAGAAACTGATTATTAAATGCAATCCCTATCCATATTCTAACTAGGTCTATTTGGTTGTAAGCAATGCAGAATAATAAGATCCAAATCCATCCTTGATGGAATTCGTTGTCACCAAATCCCAACACCCAAAAGTAAGGAGATGGTTGCTGCTGATTTTCCCAAAAAAACAGTCAGTGATGTAAAAAATAGTGGAACACAAGTAGAAGAAAGAAGCTCATGCTGAAAATGGGCATGAATGCTATCACCCTTATTCCCACATCCCACCCTCTGAATTTAGTAGATGGGAAACAATTTAATGACTTCAATGACCATAGCCACAAGATGTGCATGAATGCTTTAATGCACATGCCCACATCCAACCCTCTAAATTTAGTATATGCGCAACAATTTAACGACTTTAATGACCTCAGGCGCAATATGGGAAAGAATCATGTAACGCACATGCCCACAACCTACCCTCTGAATTTACAGGATGGGCAACAGTTTAATGACTTCAATAACCTCTACCACAAGATGCAATTCGAGAAGGCCCCGTTAGAAGCCAAGGCCCGAGTGACCAACCCAAGAGCCAGCTACAAAGAATCATGGATGATGGAAAACAACAATGCCTGCAACATGTTCAATAATAAGAAGATCGCGTGTGATAATTCTTTCATGGTCGACAACAACAACACGTTAATTACAAGCCACCAGGATAAGACGATGAATAGTACTTTGTTGAATTCCTTGGACATAGATCATCTCATCCACTGTCTTGCGTTGCCTTCTAGCATGGGTGAGAGCACGTATGCTCACACTGGATATTTTTTCATGACCTCGCTAGGATTTTCGATGTCACAAGTTGAAATCCCCATTACTCCCATCTACCAATAGCCAGTGATGTGCAAGTATCTAGGAAACTGGCCTATGTGCAAAGAGTTCCCACCTTCGTACAATGGAATCAATATGGACAACTACAACGATGGTGGAAGCACACAGGGAACGAATGTGGTCGATCCAAATCTCCTTTTTTTAGATGATGATCTGGATCTCCAAAGCAAACACAACTGCTTCGACCCAAATTTCGTCGAACAGTACATTTGTCATTGTCCGATTTGTGTTGTTGCAAACCCTTTAGAACCCGATGTCTGCTCAGTATGGTGAATTCTTCTGGCAGTGTTGGTAGCATCTTCTATCACAACATTTTTAACTAAAATTATTAGGATGATTAGGTTTTGGGAAAATAATGATGGACTATTCAAGCATCTACGTCATAGGCACAATTTTGTTACATTGATAAACCGTAATTTGTGACATAGCACTCCATATTTAAGAGGTCCGTTATGATTTTGTTACCTCATATTATGGATAACTTCATACTAGGGAATCCAAATCGGACCATGACAAATGTACTCTTCGACTAAATTTGTGTCGAAGCAATTGTGTTCACTTTGGAAATCCAGATCATCATCGAAAAAGAGGAGATTTGGATCGACAACATTCATTCCCTATGCACTGTCATCGGCGTTGTAGTTGTTCATATTGATTCTAGTGTACGAAGGCAAGAAATCTTCGCACAAAGGCCAGTTTCCTGGATACTCGCACATCACTGGTTGTTGGTAGCTAGGAGTAAGGGGAATTTCAACCTGTGACCTCGACAATCCTAGCGAGGTCGTGGACAAATATCTAGTGTTAGGAGGCAACGTGAGACAGTGGATGAGATGATCTATGTCTAAGGAATTAGGAGAAGTACTATATATCATCTTATCCGGGTGGCTTGTAACTGTAGTGTTGTTGTTGTAGCCCATGAAAAATTTATCACAAGCACTACTATTATTATTGAACATGTTGTAGGCATTGTTGTTTTCTATCATCCATGATTCCTTGTAGTTGGCTCTTGTGTTGGTCACTCGGGCCTTGGCTTCTAACGGGGCCTTCTTGGATTTCATCTTGTGACATAGATTATTGATGTCATTAAACTGTTGCCCATCCTGTAAATTCATAGGGTCAGTTATGGGCATGTGTGTTACATGATTCACGCCTATCTTGTGGCTGAGGTCATTCGAGTCATTAATCTGCTACGCATATACTAAATTCAGAGGGTCGAATGTGGGCATGTGCATTAGAACAATGATGCCCATCTTGTGGTTGAGGTAATTGAAGTCATTAAACTATTTCCCATCTACTAAATTCATAGGGTTGGATGTCAGCATATGGGTGACAACATTCATGCCAATTTTCAGCATGAGCTTCTTTCTTCTACTTGTGTTCCAGTAATGTTTTACATCACTGACTATTTTCTTTGGAAGATCGGTGACAACCATGTCCATACTATTGGGTGTTGGGATTTGGTGACAACAAATTCCTTCAATGATGGATTTAGATCTTATTATTCTGCATTGGTTACAACCAAATATACCAAGTTAGAATATGAATAGGGATCACTTTTAATAATCAGTTTCTTATTAAATGTATATAAATACATGTAAGACTGTAGAGGCTAAAAGAGAGAGACAGAGTGAGAACTTGCTAGTTTGTTGTAATCTTCATGATCTAAATAATAAGACAACCGATGCCTATGCTTGGTGGACGTATCCCAATGTTTGGGTGAACCATGTGAAATCCATGTGTTCCTTATATGTGTGATTGTTAATTACCATATGTGAATTTTGTTTTCCACATTTGAAATTCTAACAAGTGGTATCAAAGCTGGTTGCAGGAGAGGGTGTTTATGGCGTCAAATTTTGTAGGAGCAACAACACCTGTGTGAGGTGTGTCCTCTCGAAGTGTGTGACATCTTATTAACATGACTTACCCTATTGCAAAAATATTGAAATCGTCGCGGTTTAGGGTTGAGGAATAGTGCGTAGATCTTTCACAATAGCCGCACTCCAAGTGTATCACGAGGTGTGGAGACGCCGCACTCTAGAGGTAGCATGAGGTGCGACTACTTTCTTTAGATTATTTGCATGGTCTGAGGAAAAATCTAAGAAGGAATCAAATTTGGCTGTAACAAATTCAGGTATGACTGATCAAGTTTTATCCATTTCTAGTAATTTACAATATCAAGAACAATGGAAGTTAGATTCAAGTGCCTCCCACCACATGTGCTCACATAGAAATTGGTTCATTTCTTATGAATCTGTTGATGAGGGTGTAGTGTTTATGGGAAATGGTATTCCCTGTAAAATTGTTGGGGTTGGAAGTATTAGAATCAGGATGTTCTATGGTATTGTTAGGGAATTAACAGATGCTATATATGTACCTAAGCTTAAATGAAATCTGATTTCATTGGGAGTGTTGGATTCTTGTGGATATAAGTATACAGGTCAAGGTGGAGCACTCACATTGTCGAAAGACATGACTGATCAAGTATAACAATATGCCAACATCTTCAACCGTTAGCCATGAGATTAGAATTTTAGATTAAAAGGTGATTAATTGTGCCCATCTCCAATAGGTATACACCTTTCGACATAACAAGTCATTACTCACACTAGGTATTCTTTTGGTTTAAATGATGTAATGATCTTAATATTCATGATTATATATGATTAATGATATTCATGCTATAACATTACTCAAACTAGGTATTGTTTTAGGTTAAATTATGCACTGATTTTAATATTCATGATTATGTATTACTAAGTGGAAACAACTCCATCTACATGACAATTCATTACTCACATAACAAGTCATTACTCACACTAGGTATTCTTTTAGTTTAAATTATGCATTGATCTTAATATTCATGATTATATATGGTTAACGGCATTCATGCTATAACATTATTCAAACTAGGTATTCTTTTAACTTAAATTATGTACTAATTTTAATATTCATGATTATGTATTGGTAAGTGTAATTAACAAATAATTACTGATTTTAATTAAGAAATATTCATGATTTTAACAAATAACAAGTCATTATTCAAAACTACTAGGTATTCTTTGAGTGCAATGATTTTAATATTAGTGATTATATATATAATTAATGTTATTTATGTTGATGATGTATTGCTAAGTATAGTTTAAATTATGAAATGATCTTAATTTTCATGATTATATATGATTAATGACATTCATATTATAACAAATCATTACTCAAACTAGGTATTCTTTTAGTTTAAATTATGCAATGATTTAATATTTGTAACAGCATCCTCGTTACGACAACAACTCTGAGAACCGGTGTAAAATTTATTTATTTTTTATTTTTTAAGGTTTGTGCGCGCGTGTAGAAGTAACAACACACTTGACTCTACGTCGTCACTCGACAACCAACAAGACGCAACCACCAGGTTCAACACAAGAAGACTGAAGGCACACAATGATTAACTGCAACCATATACGACCATAGGCATAAGGCACACAACACAAACATTGAGACATAGAGGGGGTGCATAGTAAGAACTCAAGGAAAAGAATCCATAGTGTTAGGGTTACTATTTCTGCACTGGAAAGCAGGGCGTTTAGTCTTATGTCTTCTCGAAAGAAGATTAGACAGACTCTTGTCCGACTGCTCAGGTAGAAACTAGTAACCCGACCTAGAACTAGATGCAAGCAAGACGAACACCACAAGACGACCCTGACATATCACAGTGACAACAAGAAATAAACGCCCCTAGACATTAGACGTACAACTAGCAGATGAAGCAGAAACGACACCAGGTGTTAAGTACAGTACAGTCACAGATGGAAGAATCCAACGGTAGAGTTTACTATTTCTGCACAGAAAAGCAGGGCTTTTAGCCTTATGTCTTCTCGAAAGAATATTAGACAGGCTCATGGCCGACTACTCAGGTAGAAACTAATAAATCTTTTAGGGAGTCACAGTAGTGGAAACTGTGCCTTCAAACAGCCTGAGACTACTGATACGGCTCAGAGTGTGTCGCAAGAGTGGAACTGTGCCTTTAAACAGCCTGAGACTCTTGATACGACACTGGATTCTTTACACCGGAGTATCACACACACAGACATAAAAGCTAAGGTTACCTGGGGAGTCTACCTCCCACCTGACCAACAGTCCCGTCACACGGAAGGTTTATCAACCAAGCCCAACCTTATCTACAAGGAACAACACCATCAATACAGTCTCAGAAATTCTGTTGCACTTGACTCAAGGTTACTACACCGTAATGCTTATTAATAATGATGAAAGTTACAGACACTGCCTCGAAATATTAAACACCTTTCATTTATCTCACGTATCCTGGCCATCCTTTCAAATTACAATACCTCTTATGCTATGACCACCAAAATTATAATGACCTTCCAAGATAAAACATTCAATTAAACAGGAGGAGCTCACAATGCGATGTCATCAGTGATCATAAAGTTCAAATAATAATGAATTAAATTAACATCATAATTAGGTAACATTGGTTTGAAATTAACAATATACACCATAATTTAAGGTGGCAATCTATAAAATAATAAAATTTAAAATGACATTAATTAAAAGGGCAATATTTGGAAATGACAACTATCAATATTCAAATGACTCTAATTAAAGGTAACAATTAATTAAAGATGTCAATATATGGAATTACATCATAAGTATAGGGTGACATCAATTTGAAAATAACAATATACATCATAAATAAAAATGGCAATCTATAAATAATAAAATTTAAAATGACAATGACAAACTATCCACATTACAATTGACAATAAATTAAGATAACAATCAATTAAAGAGGTCAATATATGGAATTACCTCATAACTATAGGTGACATCAATTTGAAATAACCACATACATCATAATTAAAAATGGCAATCTATAAACAATAAAATTTTAAAATGACAACAATTAAAAGGCAATATTCGGAATGACAACCTATCAACATTAAAAGACAATAATTAAAGGTAACAATTAATGAATATGTCAATATAGAGCCATAGCATCATAATTACATATTATCGGTGACTGTAACGTTTACCAAGCTCTGCTAATTAGTAATGACATCCTGGCAATATCTTAGGGTATCTCTGCAATAAATTATAACGACCTTACCTCTGATTTGCTATCACACAACCATAAGTTGTACTAACACTCAATGCATTAAGTGGAAATAACAGTATTACCAACGATTTGAACTTATTTTTTATATTCTATTAATTGGCATCAGAATATACTAAATTAATTAAATTACGTCCCTACAACCCACACAAGTATTCATGGCTGTATTAACCGTTGCATGCAATGGAATATATATTATTTGTCCAGTTTTATGAAGATCGGTTTCAATAATAGAAATATCATAACTAAGACAACAGGAACCGGACACCACTCCTTTTCGTTAGCTCATGGTGCATTGACACCTGGTTAGGTTACAACGCAGTTCGTTATCATCATTAGAGTATCCGAAGTTCAGGGTCCTTCATTAAAAGCGAATATGACTGTCAGGATTTGGGAAGGGAGAACAGAGCTTTTTCCATAAGGTAAGATTCGAAAACAGGGACCGAATATCATGGCACTCAGCGCAAATGCAGCAAAGATGAAAACGAAATGCCAACGTTTGAAAGGAACGCAAGAAAGGAAAAAAAAAAACGAATGCCAACATTTTTAAAACCTTTTGAATCAATGAACAAACAACAACATTTGAATTTTCCAGAAGATAAAACGATGGCCAGAGGACAAAACAGATTGCCACTACTACCCAAAATCGACCCAACTAGATGATGGTGGTAAAAAGGAGTGACAGAATGTCAAAATGAAATGACAGACATTCACAACGAAAGACGGCATATTATAAATGAAGTGCCCACCGCCGAAATGCCCACTGTAATCAAGAGAACACCCAATAAATACAAAAACGCCCCATATAACAATTGCCCACTGCGTAAAATAAAAATTCCCAATAGAAGAATCGCTCAATGGGTAAAATAAAAACACCCAATATCATAATTACTCACTGTATATAATAAAAACGCCCACTGCATATAACAAAAATGCCCAATGTAAGATTTGCTCACTGTGTGTAATAAAAACGCCCAAAATACCAAGAAAACGCCTCTGTACAACAAATGGCCCACAAAAAACGCCACTGTACAAAGGTTGCAGTGCCATTGTAATGACATTTGCCCATGCAAATAACAAAAAACGCCCATAAACCTTGTAAAACTCCCACAGTGAATCTTTTTCCCCAAATGTGTTCTATCATCATCAACAGCATGAGATACAAAACGAAAATTCCAGAAACCCAATTCATTAACGATTTAACCCAACAAAAATTCCAGAACTACGTCGGAGTAACCCTTCCAAATAAAATTGTCGAACGAGTTTTTCATCATGAAAACACAGTGAAATTTGTCGTAGGGGATGGAGAAGAAAAGATAAATTCAAGGTTGGAGGATTACTCAAGGTGACATAGTAAATTTTTGCAGCAACAATTAAAAACACAACAATCCGCTTAGTAAGCAATGAAGGAACAACCATTTAGCCCAACGATAACCAGCATCGATTGAAATTGAACATTCATCCATCTAGATTTCCATTATATAATAAGATCTAATCATAACCTAATGCATTCTACTCTACTAAATGACGTGCATACCTTTTTCCTTGCGACCGCCTCGATCGATGTCCCGTGTTCCTTGCCGCTCCTGCTTGCCGACCGTAGAAAGCTCACCGGTACCTCCCAGCCAATCACTAGGAGTACTCTGCTTCCCCCTTAGCCCCCTGAGCCGCAAAGGGGACACACAAGATCCAGAGATAAGACTATCTTCTCAGCTCACCTCCAAGGCTGAGCTACCACTCCAACACAGCTGAGAAATTCCCAACTCCTCACAAGCAAACAATCAAGCCAAAATCCGGCAGCGTAACGTTACACTAACTGTTTTTTTTTCTTCCTCCAATTTCCTCTTCTTTCATAGAAATTTCAGACCCAGCTACTTTCCTAAATCATTATTAATTAAATTTTTTAATGGCAATCCTCTAAAAATTCTCTGTCATCCAAGTGTCACTCATCCCCCATGTTTCTCCAAAATTATTTTCTTTAATTTAAATAAAAGACTCATTTCCCTCCCCCTCCTATAGTCGCTCCTAAAATTACTCCTAGGGTTCCTAGATCCCCTCTCAGCTTTTAATAACTTTCCTAAAATGAAGTTGTTGATTTTTAGTAACTCCTTAGTTGCTGATTCCTTTTTGCGTTTTACCCTATGTTTCCTTACTTTCCTTTATTAAGTTTTCTTTATTACCAATTTCCTTATCTCCATTAATTGTTCCTTTCTTTTATTTTATTTTTATTTTATTATATTATATATATTTTTTTTTAAAACCCAAAAGATGAATGCACTCATTAAACCTTTCATTGTATTTATAAAATCCTAACTTTTACACTCCCACACTTTAATAATTTTAATTCTTCTTTATAATTTAACAGCCATGGGTTTCACTTAATTTATCTCCCTCATTACTTTACCCCCTTTAATTTTAAGAAGACTTTAACTAACACTTAGGAGGGTTTTAGTTTATGTCCCTAAGTTTATTTTTTTTTAGGGTCTTCTCTTTAAGGTTAATCAAAATTTTATCTTAGAGATGTTTTAATTTAGGTTTAGATTTGAACTGGGCGACAATTAATTAGGGGAGCCATTTTAAGAACTTCATCAGGCATTAAGGTCTCAGGGTCATCTAGGTTGTCTCATCATCATCATCAATGCGATGTGCCCTTCAGGACACACTACGTGCTCCAAGGGTGCCACTCGCCTTGTTTTCTTATGCTGTGTGACGTGCCCTTCAGGATGCACCACGTGCTCCAAGGGTGCCACTCACCAACTTGTGTTTCTTTTGCGCGATGTGCCCTTCAGGATGCACCCCATGCTCCAAGGGTGCCACTCGGCGACTTGATTGTTTGGTAGACATCTATAACCCCTAGAGTCAACACTCCACCAGGTGAAATTATGGGAGACTAAGGGCCCTAAGGAATAAGGCCCCCGCCTTATTGCGCGCCCCTTAGAATCATCGTGAGCGACTGTCGCAGTCTACCCTCATGGCATCGTGGATCCTCTTGAACTAGGTAATCGTTAACCTACAGTTCGAGCCACGGTGGGAGTGCTAGTAGGCTGTGGCAGGGCTGTTGTCCACACCTCTCCCTCAACCTCTATGGAACTCGTGTGTGGCCCCTTTACTCCATGTGTGAGTCTGGTCGACAAGCTATCATCAGCCTGCATCATCAACCATCATGTCAGAACATGTCAAAAACATATCATCAAATCAATAAATATCATGGTAAATAAATCAACTCAATATCACACTCCTGGACTCAATCCAGAGTCCAAGGGTTCCGTCGATGCCTCTGCATCCTCCAGGTCAAAAACCCTACACACTCAAATAAACTGAGTCAATAGCACCTATATAAAACAATAGTAAAACATCCTGTCATCAATCATAACGCATCATCATCAACGATAAGTGTTTTATCATCATAAAAATCCAGATCACTTGCGAGAAAGTGTCCTCAAAGAATAAGTTTTGTAAGTGCACCAGAGCGGGATGTTACATACACCCCCTCTTGGTCTAAACTTCGTCCCAAAGTTTCTCAGTATAAATTTCGAAATAAATGTACCACAATATCATAATACCATAGTATCATAAGTCTATCTATCAAACAAAAATGGAAACTGCTGGCGCATATCATATGCGTCCTCCCAGGTCGCCGAGTGCAGACTATAACTGTCCCAGTGGACCTTGACCTGTTCTACCATTCAACGCCGTAACTGTCGAATGCGATGATCTAAAATGCAGACTGGCTCATCCGTGAGCGCTCCCTCATCTGATACCTGCAAAGAACTCATGTCAATCACGTGTGTCGGATCACTAATATAATGTCTGAAAATAGATACATGAAAAACATCGTGCATATGCCTCAGAGAATCAGGCAAGGCTAGTCGATAGGCCACGGGCCCCTTTCTCTCCACAATCTCGAAAGGTCCCACGAACCTAGGAGAGATTTTATCTCCCTTTCCAAACTTGATCGAACTCTTATGCGGTTTAACCTGCAAGAAAACTCGGTCGCCGACCTCGTAACTACGGTCGACTCGGTGCGCATCAGCATAACTCTTCTGTCGATCCTACGCTTCTTTAATCCTTTGTCTTATGGTTTGCATCTTCTCTTCCATTTCTTGGATCGCTTCTGGTCCCACCAGGACCCTATCCTCAAGCCGATCCCAACTCAAGGGTGTCCGACACGGTCGCCCATAGAGAAACTCAAAAGGCACCATCTTAATGGTGCTCTGGTAACTGTTGTTGTAAGCAAACTCTACTAGAGGCAAGAATTCCTCCCAATGCTTTTGTTGGTCCATCACGTACATGCGCAACATGTCTTCCAAGGTTTGGTTCGTTCGTTCGGTCTATCCGTCAGTCTCTGGGTGATACGCAGTACTAAAATTAAGTTGGGTTCCCAAGGCCTCTTGGAAACTCGTCCAAAATCGTCCTATAAACACCGATCCTCGGTCGGATATAATCTTTTTAGGCATGCCATGCAGCCTCACAATTTCACTAATAAAAACTCTCGCTATGTTCAGTGCCTGATACGTCGTACGCACATGGATAAAGTGAGAACTCTTCTTCAGAGTGTCTAATACTATAAAAATCGAGTCATGTCTCCTTGCCGTCAGTGGCAATCCAACAATAAAATCCATCGAAATGACTTCCCATTTCGATTCCATAATGGCATGGGGTTGAATTAATCCTTCCGGGTGTCTATGTTCAGCCTTTACCTGCTGACACTCTAGACATATAGCCACAAATTTGACTATGTCGGCCTTCATTCCCTTCCAGAAGAATAAGGGTTTAATATTTTCCCTCATCTTCGTGACTCCTGGGTGAGCCATGTAAACTACTCCATGAGCCTCGCTCAGGATCAACATCCTCAACTCGTCATTTGGCAGTACGTAAATCCGACCTCTAAACCTCAATAACCCATCGCTATCAAAAGAGAATCCCTCATATCGTGGTACCATCATTGTGTTGTGTCCGATAAAATCCTCGACTTCTTTGTACCAGTCATCGTCATGTTGTAAAGTGAGAATATTCTCACGTAGATTCGTCTGAAGAGGTAACACCGAAATGATGCGTGGCCTCCGACTCAAAGTGTCCACCACTCGGTTCAATGTTCCCTTTATGTAAGTAATCTCAAAGTTGTACTCGCTAAGCAATTCCGACCAACGCCGTTGTCATGCGTTCAGGTTGCTTTGCATAAAAATGTGTTGTAGTCCACAATGATCAGTCTTTAATTCAAATTTTCGTCCAACAAGGTAGTGTCTCCAAACCTTCAAGGCATACACAATGGATAATAACTCCAAATCGTGCGTCGTGTAGTTCTCCTCATTCCTTATCAGTTTCCTTGAAATGTAAGCAATCACTCGTCTGTCTTGCATCAAGACTCTGCCTAAACCTTCCTTGGATGCATCAGTGCATACCAAGAAGTCTGCGTCCATGTCAGGGAATTGCTAAGTATAAACTATTATGTATTATTGTGTATTGTTAGAGTGTAAACTACACACAAATAATAATAATTAACAAGTCATTATTCAAATTAGGTATTCTTTCATTGCAATGATTTTAATATTCATGATTTTATATATAATTAATGCTATTTGTGTTGATGATGTATTGCTAAGTGTAAATTATTATGTATTATTATGTATTGCTAAGTTTAAACTACATACATATAATAACAAGTCATTATTCATTATTCAAATTAGGTATTCTTTCAATGAAATGATTTTAATATTTATGATTAATGTTATTCATGTTGATGTTGGTTACATTTTTATGTTTTATGATTGGTATTTAATATATGTTTTAATATTATTATAAATTTCAAACTATTTATAAATGAAATTAGATCCATCTTAAGTGTGGTCTATCAAATTACAAAAAAGATTAAATCCTTTACATACAATTAATTTAGAAATTTTAAAAAATTATAGAAATATTTGTACCTAAAGGAAATTGAACCTTTAGAAACTACAATCTCCTTAAAAAAACCTTTAAAGTTGCACTTTAAATACATTATCAATTTGTTTTTACAAATTTAAAAGTGTAATATGTAATTAAGATTTCAACATCTTATCTTGTCTTTATTATGTGTTTTAGTATTATATTAATTTGAGTAAACTGATAAGGGAAAAAATTACAATTAACCTTGAATGTAAATGTATTATTACATTAAGTCTTATATTATTATTGCAATTTTATTATACAATAAATTAATAATATTTTTAGAAATTTTACTCTTTTTTAAATTAATTTAAATTATTAAAAAATCATTAAATTTATTATATTAATTTAAATTAATGTCTGGCGGGCACTGTCCCCAAACTTCTCCATTCTAAGGTTTACCAATTTAATGTTGCTTTGTGTATTCGGATGATTGGAGTGAGAATCCTTTCATGGAAAACTTTTTGTTGCATTCCGATAAGGAGTTGGCTGGTATCCTTTCTTCCACTTGTTCATTCGATCTTGTTTCTTATCCTTCTAGGCTTTGGGAAACTCTACCCGCTATTTATATTGGTCATAGCACATTCGTGCCTTCCTGAATATTTCAATCAAGGATTTGGGGTTGTCAAACTCAATTCTATCCCTGTAGGACTGTGGTAAACAACTTAAGAATCACTATATTTTTACCTTATCCTCCCGTATGTATTGTACAAACCTTAGTAGTTCCATAAATTTATTTATAAGGTCCTCCATCGTCATCTGTCTGAGTCGTAACTCGTAAAATTATTTCATGTTCCTTTCATAATACCTTTCAGAAAGGTATTGTGTTTTAAAATACTTCTTAAAGTCAGACCATTCCAATTGTTTCTCCTCTAGACCCTTGGCCAATTTTAGGTACTGCCAGCAAATGTTGGCCTTCCCCTTCAGATTGTAGATGGCCATTTTGACCTTCATGTTGTTGGAATAGTTGTAGATCTAGAAGTATTTTTTGATGTCCAACAACCATGCCTCAGCTTATTCTCCTGTCCTCGATTCTCCATCAAAGGTAGTTGGTTTAATATTTTTAAACTATCCTTCAAGGTGGTCTACTTGTTTTCCTTTTCTGTCTGGTATAGTTTTGTCTGCAGCTGAAGGTGTCCCTTCAGATGAACTGTCTCCTTTTTCTGTTTCCAGACCAGAATTCTTGGAGGTCATTTTGCTGACCTCTTCGTTATGGTTATCGTCTTTTGGGATTTTCTTGGTTACTATACTATGCAGCAAGACTTCATTTATTCCTTGATGTTCCTACAGTGCTTTCTTCAATTTTTCACTGTCGTCCTTGAAAACCTTTAGCTCAACAATAAGATTCCTCATTGTTTCCAACACCTCTGTGGGCAAGCTTCCATCACTATTCTATCTTGCATCTCTAGGAGATCCTTGCTATGGATTTCCTTCCATCTTGATTTCTACACCCTCCTGAGCTGCCATAATTTACAAAAACAGAAAGGGATTTCTATTTGTAACCATAAGATTTATTAGTTCTTACATAAATCAGAATATATACTAAGAAACTAATGTGGCCCTGTTCAGGCCCAGTGTTGTAACATTTGTTGTGATACCATATATAATAAACCCCAAAATCATCATAAAAAAATAATTTCTAAGGGGCCATAATTTGTAACTTATAAGAGTTAGATTTATAACAAGGGGAAATATATCCTTCCCAAATACTTGAGATTCTTATGTTTCAATTTTATTTCCCAACAACTACAGAACCAAAGTCGGGTGTTCACTCTTCAATCTTTCTTAAGCCATACTAGTGCTTTGTAGGTGGTTAAGTGATTTTAAATGTTGTAATGGTAGGTGAATGGACATAGGATTAGGGCTTAGGTTTCTAGCCCCCCTTAAACCATGACTCCATTCATGCGTAGACCCAAATTCAATAGCCTGACATAAATTTTATAATCCATAGCTTAAACATCGAACTAGTTGTTTTTAATGTCGAATTTAACGTTTTTGGTTGCTTAAAAGGATGTCACGGGGTTGATAAATTCCACATTAATTTCTTTTTGTTTTGATTGATGGTCTCCCTTCGCCACGTAGTCCATTAACATACTAGACTGGAGACGAGCTTCGAGATAGCAGTTTAAACACACTTTACCAGACTTATCTAGACTGTGCCCAATGCTTAGCTAGTTTAGTATCGACTAGAGGATAATAAATACGAACGAGGTTCTAAACAGGCCCTAGCCAACCCTCACAAATGTGAATGGAGACGTTGATAGCTAGGATTAAACTTCACTGACCGACCATTAAATAAGTTGGGTGAGGGACGAGGGTCACTTTGTACCCTTCTTCAATCCAGGCACGCCAGCTCGCTCAAAGAACATGGCGCACTTCCTGTCATATCCACTACATTCAATGTGCCTAGTTTTTGGGTTTAGGGAAATAGCCATCACTCATTAAATTGTTCATCCTCACTCATCAAGGTTCAGTATCACCATAATGTTTCTTTCTATTTCCTTCATGAGGGTTTGGGTTTAGGGCAATAGCCATCACTCATTACACATTGTTCAACCTGGGTTGTCGAGAGTTCATTGTTACCTTAATGTATCTATCTGTTTCCTTTGCACAGGTTTGGGTAAGGAGTGCTTTCTGACTGCAACGCTATCGATAAGTGACAGTCTTAACTTTCATTTCACTTAAAAAATGTTTTACACAGTCATCTTTTCTATTACAGTTTTATTTTGACCATTTTTCTTAATTTTTCTTACGCGCGTTTTTGGTCGTGAGGGGGTAATCTGCTTGTAGGCCCTTATCGCCTTCTTCCTCCCTCAATGTTGTTTCCCCTTTGATACCTTAGTTTTTCTTTGTTTTTATTTATCTTACTCGCATACACATGCATGATCTTTCTTCGCTCCTCATCATTGTTCCCAATCTTTTTTTTTTTTTTACGACTTCTAAAGGTTGAGTGTCGTCGAATGTGAGTCTCTCGAATGGATAGTAGTCATGCTAACCATTTTTTTTTGTAAGACTCGGGCTGTAATTGGGGATAAAGGAAGATTCGGGTTATTTTCTTTGTGGCCACTTATTTATAATCTGGGGTGCGCGAGGTCGCGTTTATTGGAGTTTTGTTGTTGTGTTGTTTTTCTATGGATCTTTTAAATTTATTTGTAATGTACTAGATGTGATAAAGGTTTTGTACCTTTTCCCTTTTGATTTAACTCAGGTGTATGTTTTATTATATGCCTCATATGTATATACATTGTACTTCAATATGTATTTTATACTGTCACTTGATTGTTATCGGATTCTCATTATTGATGATAGGCCCTTTGTTTTGCGAGGGTACCCATCAGATAGATCCAGCTACCTCCTCCCCTTCTGGTCTGGATGAATACGCAATAACCATAGAAGGGAAGAGGTTGGGTTTCCCCACCCGGAGTTAAGTATTTACTTCAGTTGTAAATTACATTTTATAAAAAAAATTCTTCCCAAATGAATGAATTATAATGACTCTATTAAAATGTGTATAGGGTTTCGACTAAGCAACTACGAGGTGGATTACCACTGTCATACTTGCAAGAGGTAAACGGGTTTCGATATACCTTCCTCCAGGACTTAGGAAACTCAACCCTAAAGGGGTTACTTTGTATACTAGCAGTTATTCAAGTTGTGTTAATTCTGTTATTAGATATTACGACCCAAACAAGGGTCGATTTGGAAACTAAGGATTCGGTCGAAGGGCCCAATCGGATATTTTATTATGTTCTATTTTTCCAATTGAGGAAATAATAAAAAACAGTTTACAATCTCTTACCATCTGGCAATACAATTGTTGGATGTTTCACACTTGCAGCTTCATTGCAATCGTTATCTTTGTATTCTTGACAAGGTAGTACATGCTAGGTGTATAATTTGTTTATCCTACATTTGTAATATTTCAAATTGAAATTGCAATTAAATGGATGGACTGCCTATTTCAATCCAAGATGAATCCAAGTTTTGTTTTTCCCTATAGTATTCTATGTATGTGGAATGTTTGAAAGCTATATAGTTTCCTATCACAAAGGTGTTGACTAGTCTAGGCTTTAGGAAAGTAGAGAGAGTCATTTGCTTTAAAAATTTGGTGAATTCTGTCTTTTATGTCTGAGTTTAAAAATTTTTTATAAAAGAAATTCATATGAAAAATTATTTCTCTGAAGATGCAATATCTTTCTGCTAAAATGTGTAAGGGTTTCGGCTAAGCAACTACGAGGTGGATTACCACTGTCATCCTCGCAAAAGGCAAACGGGTTTCGATATACCTTCCTCCAGGACTTAGGCAACTCAACCCTAAAGGGGTTACTTTGTATACTAGCAGTTATTCAAGTTGTGTTAATTCTATTATTAGATATTACGACCCAAACAAGGGTCGATTTGGAAACTAAGGATTCGGTCAAAGGGACCAATCGGATATTTTATTACGTTCTATTTTGCCAATTGAGGAAATAATAAAAAGCAGTTTACAATCTCTTACCATCTTGTAATACAATTGTTGGATGTTTCGCACTTGTAGCTTCATTGCAACCGTTAGCTTTGTATTCTTGACAAGGTAGTACATTCTAGGTGTATAATTCGTTTATCCTACATTTGTAATATTTCAAACTGAACTTGCAATTAAATGGATGGACTACGTATTTCAATCTGAGATGAATCCAAGTTTTGTTTTTCCCTATCGTATTCTATGTATGTGGAATGTTTGAAAGCTATATTGTTTTCTATCACGAAGGTGTTGACTAGTCCAGGTCTTAGGAAAGTAGACAAAGTCGTTTCCTTTAAAAATTTGGTGAATTTTGTCTTTTATGTCTGAGTTTAAAATTTGATTATAAAAGAAATTCATATGAAAAATTCTTTCTCTGAAGATGCAATATCTTTCTGCTAAAATCTAAGGTAATAATTATGTCAAACACAAAGAAAAAAGGATACTCTACTGCTATTGTGAATTTCACATTATTTCATAATTCCATGATTTTTGTCTTTTCCTGGTGTTCTTACATTCGTTCTATGAGACAGTAGGTGTAGAAGGATTCAATATCCGTTTACCTAAAAAAATTCCAAAAACATAAACTTATGAGTTTATACGCATATAATCTATAAAAGGGTACAATAGGACAACAATTTTTTGTATAAAGTAATTTCTATTATATTCACTTAGAGTCTCTTTTAATCAATGTATTAGACACCAACAATACTAGATCTCTGCATCATAAATATAAATTTCACTTCCATAAGAGTTTGGTAATTATATACCGATGTTCCATGGGATCTATGTTTGGTTTCCTAGAATTTTCCCCATTGACGTTAATCTCCCCCTTTCCTTATTTACTTATATAAATATAATTATAGGTGCTTTCGTCTAGCATTTTACTTATAGGAGGGACAATTCTAGAGTTGGGATGTCTATTTTGAACTTCGCGAAAACAGACAGATTATATCCACGAAAGTATTTTATCTTCCACAACAAATATATATATTAGCAGTCAGATGTGAACATTCCAGCAGATGTATTATAAATATATAGATATTGATTTCCTTCACATATATTCCTCACAACGAACAGATATGATCATTCAAATAGTTTTACATTATTGCAATTAGATATAATCACCCAACAGATACATTACTTCAATCATACATAGCCATCCAAAACAGAGAGGTGTAGATCAACATATCTGAATCCAATCCATGGGAAGACAAAGGGAACAACCACGTTCCTCCCAACCGTAGAATAGGGCAGCCAAAATCACTTGCCCAATTCACCCCCTAGCCTGACCATGAATCCATCAGGGCGAACTTGGAAAACTCCTCCTCCGTAATGTCCTTCAACTTCAACTGATTCCTCTTGCCTCACACTTACTCATTAGTGTTCATAGAAAAAAGGAAAATAAAATCAATAGTCTCTTTCCCCAGCATACTTGGTAGTGTACTGCCTCCTCACATATGTTATTTATCAATTTTCCTAGGTCTTTTCCCTCCGTTGGGAATTTTCGCATCTTTCTAAATCTATGATTTTCCAGGGGCTTCCAATGGTGAAATCACTGATTTTCCACTTGTAATAATCATCCCAGAGGTATTTCCAACATGTTCCCCACTCATGGAGTCATGGTCAGCTAAATTTAACATGGATGTTCCATTTGTCCTCCTGCAATCAATATAAAATAATCTGTTTTCATACAAGTGTCATAGTCAAATAGTTAATTGGGTCAAATAAGGTCTCTACCCAATAGCCATAATAATTAATTACAATTATCCGATTTGAAATGCATAATTGATATAAATGGCAAAAAAATTCCAAATTCAAATTTACTAAAAACGGAATAAATTTCCAACAATTTTAAATTTCAAAATATTTTATTTTTTTGGGTATGTCACATCCTTTCCCCCCTCAGTAAAACACTGTCCTCAGTGTTTGTCCCTCTCCTGGAATAGGATTGGATGAGAATTTCACAATTCTCCCTCCAATTCCCAAGTGGCCTCCTCGGGACTAAAGTGCTTCCATTGCACCTTTACCTGAGCGACGACTCTGTTCCGAAGTGCTATTTCTCTCTAGTCCAGAATGCAGAGGGGTTCGACTTGGAATTCGCATTCGAGTTCCACCTTCACCAAGTTTCAATCAATCATATGAGTAGGGTCATGAATATACCTTCTCAACAAAGAAACATGAAATGTATTATGAATTCTTGGATTAGCTGGAAGTGCAAGTTGATATGCTACAGGTCCAATTCGAGCTAGTATCTCGAAGAGTCCAAAAAACCTAGGTGCCAGCTTGGCACACTTCCCTAACTTCAACGAGATTTTTCATGCTTTGAAATTCAAATAAACATGGTCTCCCACTTGAAATTCCAAGTGTCTTCTTTTCTGATCTACGTAGCTCTTCTATTTGTCCTGTGCTTCTTTCAAGTTTCGTTTTACCTTTCTTACCCTGTTCTCCATTTCTTGGAGCATCTATGGTCCAACCATGAGTCTCTCATCTGGGTTATCACAATTAATTGCATTCGTACACTTTCTTCCGTACAATATTTTGAAAGGGCTCAACTTAGACGAAGTTTGGTACCCATTGTTATATGCAAATTCTACCAAGTGCAAATAGTCTTCCCACTTGTTCGATTTTTTTCTTATGTACATGCGGAGGATACCCTCTACGATTTGGTTTGTCCTTTCGGCCTGTCCATTCGTTTGGGGATGATAACTCGTAGTGTAATTCAAATTAGTATTTATCCCTATAAACAATTCCTTCCAAAAAGAGGATGTGAATTTTACGTCTCTATGTGAAATCACCATTTTAGGAATACCATGCAGTCTAAAAATTTATTTCATGAATATGTCAGCAATGTTTATATCTTTAAAAGTAGAATTTACAGGAATAAAGTGTGCAGACTTACTGAGTTTATCGATTACAACCATGATAGAATCATTATGTTTCTGAGTTTTAGGCAAACCTGTTATAAAGTCCAGCGATATGGTCTCACATTTCTGTTCTGGCACTGGTAATGGTTGTAATAGGCTGGCTGTATGCTGGTGTTCAGCCTTAACCTGCTGACAATCTTGGCACCTAGCCAAGTATTTTGCGGTTTTTCCCTTCATACTAGGCCAAAAAAATAGTTTTCTAAGTGTTGTTATTGTTTTCTGGTAACCTCGATGGCCAGAATACGGTTTCTTATGCACTTTGTCCAAGACTGTTAATTTCAAATTTGTTGAATCTTGTATATAAAGTCTGTTTCTAAATCGTAATAGTCCCTTATTGTTGATGCTTAGATCTAGTTTTTCAGAGTTGGTGGTACTGTTTTGTAATTCTTTCATTATCTTAGTGTAATTTTCGTCCTTAATACCTGTCGTCCTTATTCTTTGTTCCAGATCACTTTTTGCCCTGCTGATATTTACCTCAAATAACTCATGGACTTTTCTACTTAAAGCGTCTACTACTTTATTTTCCTTACCCTTGATATGTCTGACCTCGATGTCGAATTCGCTCAAGAAGGCTAGCCATCTTGCTTGTCTTGCATTAAGATCTAGTTGGCTAAACAGATATTTCAGCTCGCTATTATCCATCAATAGTAAAGAATTTATGCCCATTATGTAGTGTCGCCACATTTTTAAGGCTTGTATAACCGCTGCCAATTCCAAGTCATGAGTGACATAATATTGCTCGTGTTCCTTTAATTTTCGGGACTCATAACATATAATGTGTCCTTCCTAAGTTAGGACACCACCTAGTCCTTCTTTGCTTGCATCGACACATACGGTTTAGTCTTTATCTGGATCTGCTACCTTCAATATGGGTGCAGTTGTCAATAATTCCTTTATCTTATTAAAATTGTCTTGACACTTCTCTGACCAGTTAAACTTGGTCCCTTTCTTTTGTAATGACATGATAGGGTAGGCTATCTTGGAAAACCTTTCTCTGAATCTACAGTAATATCCGATGATTCCCATGAATGACTAGATATCTTCTACGTCCTTAGGTACCTACCATTCCATAATGTATTTTATCTTTTCTAGGTCTACGACAATGCCTTCTATTGAGATTACATGTCCTAGATATTGTATTTCCTTTTGATAAAAGTCGCACTTGTCAAATTTTGCATACAGCTTGTGTTTCCTCAAGGTTTGCAGAACTATTCTTAAGTGTTCATCATGGTCTTCCTCTGTTTTAGAATAGACCAAAATATCATCGATAAATTCTACCATGAACTTCTCTAAGTACAGACCGAAAATACTGTTCATTAGGCACATAAACGCGGCTGGTGTGTTAGTGAGTCTGAAAGGTATTACTACAAATTCGTAGTGTCCATATATTGTTTGAAAGGTTGTTTTGTTTATGTTCTCATCCTTTATCCTAACTTGATAATAACCGGATCGTCAATCCAATTTTGAAAATATCTTGGCCCCTCCTACTTGATCGAGCAGATCATTTATCCTTGGTAAGGGTTATTTGTTCTTAATAGTCCTAAATGAAACGCTTGCCTTTCCGTGGCCCAATATGAGTGAGCTAATGCGTCAACCTTAAACATGGGTTTTTTAAGTGAAACATAGGCCAAACGTGGAATCCAAGAGTCGTTTGCTTTAGATTCAAGAGTCGAGCGCTTCAGATTCATAAATATATCCCCAAAATAAAACACGTCCATGCAACAAATGTGGAATTCAAGAGTCGGTCGCTTTAGATTCATATATATATCCCCAAAATAAAACACTTGCATGGAACAATATGACACTTGTTAATCCATATTGAATGCTAGAGACAATGATTTATTCTATATATATATTAATCCTGATTAAATAGGTAAACTTGGCAATTACTACTTAGGTAAGTAAATTATTAATCATATTAAGTAAATGTGAAAAAGTAAACCAGTAAACATAAGCATTTATAAATGCAAGGAAGTTATCAATATTTAATTTCATTCATTAATTTGGGAGGATGACTAACAATATGCCAACATCTTCAATTGTTAGCCATCATATTAGATTTTTAGAATAAAAGGTGATTAATTGTGCGTAATCACATAAATTAAGAGAGTGGTTGAGCCATTGTAATAAGATGGATTTGTATTTTGCTTACCATCCGTTCCCTAATATGAAGTAATCCAGAATATGAGGTAACATAATCACAACGGAGCTCTTAATTATGGAGTGCTATGTCACAATTTACGGTTTATCAATGTAACAAAACTATGCCTCTAACCTAGATGCTCGAATAGACCATCATTATTTTCCAAAAACCTAATCATCATGACCATTTCAATTAAAAACGTTGTGATAGAAGATGCTACCAACACTTCTAGAAGAATTCACCAGATTGAGCATCTTGGTTCAGACATCGAGTTCTGAAGGGTCTGCGGCAACGCAAATCAGACCATGAAAAATGTATTGTTCGACTAAATTTAGGTCGAAGCAGTTGTGTTCTCTTGGTAAATATAGATCATCATCGAAAAAGAGGAGATTTGGATCGACGATATTCATTCCCTGTGCGTTGCCACTGACGTTGTAGTTCTTCATATTGATTCCAGTGTACAAAGGCGGGAAATATTTATACAAAGGCTAGTTTCTTGGATACTCGCACATCATTGGCTATTGGTAGCTGGCAGTAACAAGAATTTCAACCTTTGACCTCGACAATCCTAGCAAGGTCATGGAAAAATATCCAATGTTAGCATAGGTGCTCTCTCCCATTCTAGGAGGCAATGTAATACAATGGATGAGATGATCTTTGTCCGAGGAATTAGGTGAAGTACTATTCATCATCTTATCCTGGTGGCTTGTAACTATAATGTTGTTTTTGTCACCCATGAAATAATTCTCATGAGCATTGTTGTTATTATTAAACATGCTACAAGCATTCTTGTTTTCCATCATCCATGAGTCCTTGTAGTTGGCTCTTGGGTTGGTCAGTCAGGACTTGGATTCTAATGGGGCCTTCTCATATTGCATCTTTTGGTAGAGGTTATTGAAGTCATTAAACTGCTTCCCATCGTGTAAATTCAGAGGGTTGGTTGTGGGCATGTGCGTTACATGATTTAATCCCATCTTGTGGTTGGCGTCATTAAAGTCATGAAATTGTTGCCCATATACTAAATTCAGAGGGTCGGATGTGGGCATGTGTGTGACAACATTCATGCCCATCGTGTGGCTGAGGTAATTGAAGTCATTAAATTGTTCCCCATCTACCAAATTTAGAGGGTGAGATGTGGGTATATGGGTGACAAAATTCATGCCCATTTTCAGCATGAGCTCCTTTCTTCTACTTGTGTTCCAGTAATTTTTTACATCACTCACTATTTGCTTGGCAATATTGGTAGGAGCCATCTCCGTGCAGTTGGGTGTTGGGATTTGGTGACAACGAATTCCTTCAAGGATGGATTTGGATCTCATTATTTTGCGTTGGTTACAAACAAATAGACCAAGCTAGAATATGGATAGGGATTTCATTTAATAATCGGCTTCTTCTTAAATGTATATAAATACTTGTAAGCCTGTAGAGGTTGAAAGAGAGAGAGAGAGAGTGTGAGAACTTGCTAGTTTGATGTAATCTCCATGATCTAAATAATAAGACAACTCATGCCCATGCTTGGTGGATGTAGCCCAACATTTGGGTGAACCACGTGAAATCCATGTGTTCCTTATCTATATGATTAGTAATTACCATATGTGAATTGTGCTTTCCGCATTTGAAATTCTAACAAGTGGTATCAGAGCTGGTTGGAGGAGAGGGTGTTGAGGGCATCAAATCTTAGAGGATAAACAACATATGTGTGAGGTGCGTCCTCTTGAAGTGTGTGACGTCTTATTAACCAAACTTACCTTGTTGCAAAAATATTGAAATCGTCACAGTTTAGGGTTGAGGAACAATTCATAGATCTTTCACGATAGCCACACTCCAATTGTATCAGGAGGTGCGGAGAGGAAGCACTCCAGTGGTAGCGTGAGGTGCGGCTACTTACTTTAAATTATTTGCATGGTCAGAGGTCAAACTTAAGAGAAGAATGAGAGAAGTTTTTCTCAATCTAAGTCAAGACACAAAAAGGGTAAAACAAATTGTTGGTACTGTGGCAAAACAGGACATCTCAAGAAAGATTGTTGTAAGAGAAAGGAATCTGAGGAAAAATCTACGAAGGAAGCAAATTTGGTTGTAACAAATTCAGGTATGACTAATCAAGTTTGATCCATTTCTAGTAATTTACAACATCAAGAAGAATGGCATTTAGATTCAGGTGCCTAACACTACATGTGCTCACATAGAAAATGGTTCATTTCTTACCAATCTGTTGATGAGGGTGTAGTGTTTATGGGAAATGGTATTCCCTATAAAATTATTGGATCGACAGTATTAGAATCAGGATGTTCGATGGTATTGTTAAGGAATTAACAAATGTTAGATATGTACCTGATCTTAAAACAAATTTGATTTCATTGGGAGTGTTGGATTCTTGTGCATATAATTATACAGGTAAAGGTATCTAACACTCACATTGTTGAAAGGTATGACTGATCAAGTATAACAATATGCCAGCATCTTCAATTGTTAGCCATTAGATTAGAATTTTAGTGATTAATTGTGTCCATCTCCAATAGGTATACGCCTTCGGCATAACAAATCATTACTCACACTAGGTATTCTTTTAGTTTAAATTATGCATTGATCTTAATATTCATGATTATATATGATTAATGGCATTCATTCTATAACATTATTCAAACAAGGTATTCCTTTAAGTTAAATTATGTACTGATTTTAATATTCATGATAATATATATAATTAATGTTATTTATGTTGATGATGTATTGCTAAGTATAATTTAAATTATGCAATAATCTTAATATCAATGATTATATATGATTAATGGTATTCATGTTATAACAAATCATTACTCGAACTAGGTATTCTTTTAGTTTAAATGATGCAATGATTTAATATTCACGATTATGAATTCCTAAGTATAAACTATTATATATTATTGTATATTGTTGGAGTGTAAACTACACACATAATAATAATAACAAGTCATTACTCAAATTAGGTATTCTTTCATTGCAATGATTTTAATATTCATGATTTTATATATAATTGATGTTATTTATGTTGATGATGTATTGCTAAGTGTAAATTATTATGTATTATTATGTATTACTAAGTGTAAACTACATACAGATAATAACAAGTCATTATTCATTATTCAAATTAGGTATTCTTTCAATGCAATGATTTTAATATTGATGATTAATGTTATTCATGTTGATGTTGGTTACATTTTTATGTTCTATCATTGACATTTGTTACATGTTTTAATATTATTATAAATTTTAAGCTATTTATAAATGAATTTAGATCTATCTTAAGTGGGGTCTATCAAGTTACAAAAAATATTAAATCCTTTAGATACAATTAATTTAGAAATTTTGAAAAATTATAGAAATATTTGTACTAAAGGAAATTGATCCTTTAGAGGCTACAATCTCTTTTTAAAAAAGGACTTTAATTATATGACTAATTTGTTTTTACAAATTTAAAAGTGTAATAAGTGATTAAGATTTCAATGTCTTAGCTTGTCTTCTCGGTTTATTATGTGTTTTAGTATTATATAAATTTGAGTAAAATGATACCGATAAGTAATTAAGATTTCATTGTCTTATTTGGTCCTTTATCTTTATTATGTGTTTTAGTGTTATATTAATTTGAGTAAAATGATAAAGGAAAAATTACAATTAATCTTTAAATGTATTATTACATTACCTCTTATATTATTATTGCAATTTTATTATACAATAAATTAATAATATTTTTAGAAATTTTATTCTTTTCTAAATTAATTTAAATTATCAAAAAATCTAAAAAAATATTATATTAATTTAAATTATTAAAAATTTCATTAAATTTATTATATATAATAAGATAGTGGAAAAATTTAACATATTTCTAAGTCAATTTAGATTAAATTTTCATAATGATTTATTATTAAATTTAGTTTAAAAAAAAACAATTTTAATTCTTTATAATTACTTGCAAGTTTATTACGAAATTATTACGCTTAAAGGAGTATACCTATTGGAGATGGGCACAATTAATCACTTTTTAATCTAAAATTCTAATGTAATTGCTAACAATTGATTAATAATTTACTATCATAATCAGTGATTGCCATGTTTACCTAATTAACCAAGATTAATATATATAGAATAAATCATTGTCTATAGCATTCAATATGGATTAACAAGTATCATATTGTTCCACTTGTTTTATTTTGAAAATATATTTATGAATCTGAAACTGCCATTTGGCATACGTTTGGCATACGTTTTACATTAACAAACCCATGGTTATGGTTGACAAAATAGCTCACTTATATGGGGGCACGGCAAGGCAAGCGTTTCACTTTCGTTTGTATGACTGGGAAAACTGTATGTGTTTCAATTTCGCCTTCGCTTTCAAAAATTCATCTACACAATCCAAAGTTTACCAGGCATGCTGTTATTGACGATAAGATCTCCAAGGTGTCTGTCCAGGAAGAAATGCCTTATTTTTGGCTGCAGTGGTTTTACAGTGTTCAGTTCAAACGGGAACCTTGAGTTTAAAGTTGACAGCTATCTTTGAGATCCCAAGGACGAAGTATTCTCATGAACGTTGAATGACCCTTCTTACAAGGTATACAAAAATATCTATTATCTTTTCACTGAACCTCTATAGTTTGACATTCCTATAATGAAGAACAATAAGTTCTTTGTAACACTCGAAAGTGAATTAAATTGTATTATTATTCACGAAAGAGAAGCAAGTCTGCAGAATGAATAGAAGGTATTCCTAAGAGAATTTTGGGCTGACCATAATTTTTTGTAGAAGGATTTATGCCAAGCTATTTCCTTACATTAGATAGTCCATAAACCCTACCTGTCTTATGCAAAACGAGTGCTGCATTGACATAGTTTGAATTATGTGTAACTCTGAAAATATTTTAACATTGTTTAATCACTGTAATCGCTTATCGGCGTTCATCAGCCACAACTTTAAGTGGCTATGCTAGTTTTATTACTCCGTGAGTTAAGAAAGCATTTTCAACTCTTTATAATTACTTTGATGTGTGTAATATTCAAAAAAATCGTTAGAACAACCACAAGGAATACTTTTCCATTGTAAACATTTTCGAAGAGCTGTTCTTTAGAGTCCTTCCACTTTTTCTGCTAATCATCGTATCTTCATTCCTGTTGAATCCCGACTCCCTACGATAAGATATGGAGCATTACAGCAAATAGAAATTAGATTTCAAAACAGACTCTTTCCTTTTGCTCATCACTTTTTCTGCAAGCCAAGGGAAGCCAAGCACCACTGCAACTTTTCTATTAAAACTGGTTTCATGATCTCGCCTCTGTGACTTGCACGATTTTGGATTTCCTGAGGGGTTACTCCATCTCCAACAGGTTTTCCACAACTGCATTTGTGCTTCTCAAACGCTGAAGCACCCATTTCACTGCAACATCTGAATCATTACCATCTCTGTATACTTCCATGCCCATAATTTGTTTTGTTGCTCCTTGATCCCTCATCTGAATTGTCGTGTCCACTTGAGTCATTTTCTTATTGATTTTATCCACTCTTCATCTTGCATCAAGCATATCATCAACAAATAGGATCAAGACTGTGAATTTACTATAAAATGTATAGTCATTCCTACCCTTTGAAAAATAATGACTCACTATGAAGGATTCAAATATCTTGTATATTTGCGTGGGTATCAATAGGCCATACAATAAATTTTCTAGCATGCAAACAAATTTACCGTTGCTATCTTGAAACCCTTTTGGTTGTTCCATAAATTATATATCTCTGTCAATAATGACCTTGTGAGAAGTAGGATCCCACACACATCCCTTTATATCACCATCATAACTTGCATATAAAAAAATAAGGAATTCAAAAATCAAATTTACCATTTACAAGTACCTACAATTCTTTCTTGCTCTTATGAACTTGATGCTTCTGCCATAAACAAGAAGATACATATGTCACTTTAGATGCTACTTCAATACTCCGCTCCAGCTTATAAAGGTTATCAACCTTTGTTGCCTTCGTCACTAATAAACTACCTTTCTACATTTTGAGTGCTCCATCTTGACCTGTATTTCTATATCCATAAGAATCCAACACTCCCAATGAAATCAAATTTGATTTAAGCTCAGGTACACATATAACATTTGTTAATTCCCTAACAATACCATCGAACATCCTGATTCTAATACTGCCAACCCCAACAATTTTAGAGGGAATACCATTTCCCATAAGCACTACACCCTCATCAACAGATTGGTAAGAAATGAACCAATTTCTATGTGAGCACATGTGGTGGGAGGCACCTGAATCTAAACTTGATCAGTCATACCTGAATTTGATAAAGCCAAATTTGCTTCCTTCATAGATTTTTCCTCATATTCCTTTCTCTTCCAGCAATCTTTCTTGAGATGTCCTGTTTTGCCATAGCACCAGCATTTTTCTTTACCCTTGCTATGTCTTGACTTAGATCAAGAAAAACTTCTCTCATTCTTTTGTTTTGTTCGACCTCTGAGAATAATTTAAAGGAAGTAGCCACACCTCATGCAACAACTGGAGTGTGGCCTCTCCACACCTCCTGATACACTTGGAGTGTGGCTATCGTGAAAGATCTACACACTATTCCTCAACCATAAACTACGTCGATTTCAATATTTTTGCAAGACGGTAAGTCTGGTTAATAATACATTTCACACCTCAAGAGGACGGACCTGCAACGTTGTGGATATCGACGCACCTCACACAGATGTTGTTTCTCCTTTGAAATTTGACGCCCTCAACTCCCTATCCTCCAACCAGCTCGGATACCACTTGTTAGAATTTCAAATGAGGAAAACACAATTCACATATGATAATTAACAATCACACAAATAAGGAACACATGGATTTCAATTGGTTCACCCAAATTTTGGGCTATGTCCACCAAGCATAGGCATCGATTTTCTTATTATTCAAATCATGGAGAATACAACAAACTAACAAGTTCTCACTCTGTTTCTCTCTTTAAGCCGCTATGGGCTTACATGTATTTATATACATTTAACAAGAAACCGATTATTAAATGAAATCCCTATCCATATTCTAACTTGGTCTATTTGGTTGTAAGCAATGTAGAACAATAAGATCCAAATCCATCCTTGATGGAATTCGTTGTCACCAAATCCCAACACCCAAAAGTAAGGAGATGGTTGCTGCTAATTTTCCCAAGAAAACAGTCAGTGATGTAAAAAATTACTGGAACAAAAGTAGAAGAAAGCAACTCATGTTGAAATGGGCATGAATGCTATCACCCATATTCCCACATCCGACCCTGTGAATTTAGTAGATGGGAAACAATTTAATGACTTCAATGACCACAGCCACAAGATGGGCATGAATGCTTTCATGCACATGCCCACATCCAACACTCTAAAATTAGTATATGCACAACAATTTAATGACTTTAATGACCTCAAGCACAATATGGGAATGAATCATGTAACGCACATGCCCACAACCTACCCTCTGAATTTACAGGATGGGAAACAGTTTAATGACTTCAATAACCTCTGCCACAAGATGCAATTTGAGAACGCCCCGTTAGAAGCCAAGGTCGGAGTGACCAACCCAAGAGCCAGCTACAAGGAATCATGGATGATGGAAAACAACAATGCGTGCAACATGTTCAATAATAATAAGAGCGCTTGTGATAATTCTTTCATGGTCCACAACAACAACACGATAATTACAAGCCACCAGAATAAGACGATGAATAGTACTTTGCTCAATTCCTTGGACATAGATCATCTCATCCACTGTCTTACGTTGCCTCCTAGCATGGGTTAGAGCACCTATGCTCACACTGGATATTTTTCCATGACCTCGCTAGGATTTTCGATGTCACAAGTTGAAATTCCCATTACTCCCATCTACCAACAGCCAGTGATGTGCAAGTATCTAGGAAACTGGCCTCTGTGCAAAGAGTTCCCACCTTCATACAATGGAATCAATATGGACAACTACAATGATGGCGGAAGCGCACAGGGAACCAATGTGGTCAATCCAAATCTCCTTTTTTTCGATGATGATCTAGATTTCCCAAGCGAACACAACTGCTTCGACCCAAATTTAGTCGAACAGTACATTTGTCATTGTCCGATTTGTGTTGTTGCAGACCCTTTAGAACCCGATGTCTGCTCAGTATGGTGAATTCTTCTGGCAGTGTTGTTATCATCTTCTATCACAACATTTTTAACTGAAATGATTATGATGATTAGGTTTTGGGAAAATAATGATGGACTATTCGAGCATCTACGTCATAGGCACAATTTTGTTACATTGATAAACCGTAATTTGTGACATAGCACTCCATATTTAAGAGGTCTGTTATGATTTTGTTACCTCATATTATGGATAAGTTCATACTAGGGAATGCAAATCGGACCATGACAAATGTACTCTTCGACTAAATTTAGGTCGAAGCGGTTGTGTTCACTTAGGAAATCCATATCATCATCGAAAAAGAGGAGATTTGGATCAACAACATTCATTCCCTATGCACTGTCATCGGTGTTGTAGTTGTTCATATTGATTCCAGTGTACGAAGGCGAGAACTCTTCGCACAAAGGCCAATTTCCTGGATACTCGTACATCACTGGTTGTTGGTAGCTAGGAGTAACAGGAATTTCAACTTATGACCTCGACAATCCTAGTGAGGTCGTGGACAAATATCTAGTGTTAGGAGGCAACGTGAGACAGTGGACGAGATGATCTATGTCTAAGGAATTAGGAGAAGTACTATTTATCGTCTTATCCTAGTGGCTTGTGACTATAGTACTGTTTTTGTCGCCCATGAAAAAATTATCACGATCACTGCTGTTATTATTGAACATGTTGTAGGCATTGTTGTTTTCAAACGAGAGCATAGGCCTCGTCGTTGTGAACCCAACGCAACTCGTTTCATTTCAAACAGACGTTGGGAGCGAGAGATATCGCGATCAGTTCGAATCATCAAACAGGGAAAAAAAGGGACGCTGACTATACAGTCCATACAGGCTGATGTGGAGGAGAGCGTACGATTATACATTGATGTGGCATGTGATGACGTAGTAGTTTTTTATTGGCATGTGTGGTCAGATTGTGATCTCACACGTGGCATCATTTTTGGTTAATGGTGTGGTGCCACATGGCCCAGTCATGGGCTGCCACGTGGCACCGTTGTATTGTTTGTTGTTTAAAATTGTATGGAGTCTGCGGGGGTCGAACCCCAGACCTTCCCTATGGCTCCGCTCTTTGGTAGAGTGTGGGTTACCACTATCCCACATGGTGTTACTTGTAAACTATATGTTTTACAATGTATTTAAGTTCAATTTATGTTGTGGTCGGCGCGGGGGTCCGGGCTGGGGCTTAGCCCCAGCCCCTGGTCGCAATTACACTACCATATGAATCTATCCTCCATTTTTTGTGCATGCAGGGTTTTTAAATGTTTAGCCAGTGGTTATATGTATGACCGCAGGTAACCATAAAAAAGAGCGCGGGAGTTTTGATACGGTTGAGTTTTGTTTGCTAGCCCAAGGTCATATCGTGGACCCATGTGCCCGAGAGCTTGGCGGTTAGGAGCTGGTGCGCCCATAACCATCCTACAGTTCGCACCATTGGCACAGTTGCATTCGATTCTGGGTTTTTACGCTTTAAATAGTGTGTGTGCTAGGTTGAATGGACAAGGGTGCAATTTGTAGATGCAAAGACAGCAAGCTTGAAGAGGAGACTTCAAGGAAGCCTAACTTCCTCATTTTTTGGCCAAACGAGGTGCCGAAAAAGCCCAACTAGAGGTTTTTGGATGCTCTGAAGCCATTGGAGCTGTCTATCGGTCAATTTGAGCATTGTAAAGCATGTTTTTTACCACTTTGAGCAATTAATAATAATGATCCATTGGAAGCTGGACCAGGAGATGTAGCCCAAGAGAGGGGTGAACTCCTTTATCATTTGTTGTGTTTATGTGCTTATGTTCATTGATTATGTTTTTGTTTATTTGTGTCTTAAATGAATAAATCCTTTTAATGATGTGTTGCAAAGTTGATCCATTTGATTTTAACACATAAACTTTACTTGCAAATATTTCCAAGTTTACAAGTCTTCTTCATTTTTAGATCAAGTTGGTATCAGAGCACTGGTTTTTGAAGACTTGATTATTTGCAAGTGTTTTGTTTTCTAATGCTCACAAGGTTGAAACTCACAAGAGGAGAAGGTCAACTTGTGGAGCCAAGTTCTCATCCTTCAAGGAGGAAGCATAGACAATCACCGCAAGTTTCAAGGAGGCATTCACCAAGTATGGCTCATGAAGAAAGTCATGAACGTGTTCCTGCAGAAGATGAAGATCTCAGAAAAGCTGTCATGGAAATGAGAGAAATGATGAATATCTTGATGGAAAGGAATGCAGGGTTGCAAGGTGAAGGCTCCAACCCTTCAAAGCATAAGGGAGACAGTGGTGACAAAACTCCAA
>JASDQU010689187.1:0-38708 GCA_032191745.1 Picea mariana
CTGCTTTTCTTGTTCTTTAATCATGCTTTCATTGTCGGCCTTGCAGCTTTGCAACTCGACCATGAGACTCCTCACAGTCTTAGCTAGATCTGGAGGGGTCCCTATTTCCCTTCTTTCGTCAGACTCTTTGTCTCTATTGTGGGAGCCCTCTCCCACCTTTTGGTGAGTCACCATTCTCTGCGTCTGTAAATTCCCGCGGCTGATCACCCGCTTGGGTGCAAAAGACAAACACTGGTTGTTAGTCCATAGTTAGATACATTTTTATAACCCACACAAAAATTCATAATTCTTTCACATGCATACATAGTCGGGTTCTTATTTTCAAACTTTGATCCTTTGAATATAAAAGGGTGTAAGATAGAGGGTTACTCATCTTAGGAGTGTTCCGAACGGAGCTTCTGCGCAACTCGTTCATGAGCCCAAGCAGGCCGAGTGCTGTAACCATGCTCTGATACCAATTTGTCACATACCCACTACAGAAATTAAAATTTTTTGCCCCTTTTCTTCTTTTCTCCGAAGAATAGAATTCCCCGAGTCCCTATGGGACCTGATACAGACCCTGCCATCCCTCAATCGCACTCATATGATCGGCGGTTGTGGCCACATGCCTAACCAGTATGGCATCCTTTCACTCTTCGCGACTCAACACTACCAGAGCGTCAAGTTTTTCGACTTTGATAAACCTTGAAAGGCGATAGTTGACTTCCCTTTGACACCTTTCACTACTCATAGCCTCGCAGGTTGAAGCGTCGAGCTCTCGTGCCCTTCTTCTCCGAAGTCCTGAGACACGAAAGTCAGCGATGGTTTGACTTCCTTTTCGCACTTCTTGCAACTCGCAACCTCACGAGTTGGGGCGTCGAGCCTTCGTGCTCCTATCTCGCGAACCTCTGAGACGCGAAAGTCAACGATGGTTTGACTTCCTTGTTGCACTTCTCTCAACTCGCAACCTCACGAGTTGGGGTGTCGAGCCTTCGTGCTCCTGTCTCGCAAACCTCTGAGACGCGAGAAGTCAACAAAATGTTGACTCCTTCCTAGGCGACGCGTGTCCACCTGTAGACGATGCGAGCCCCACTTGATGGATGTGCCAGGTGTTCTCACGAGCCTTGGCTCTCAGCACTTCGCAACTTCTATGGTCGAAAGTTGCCCCTTATAACCTCCGAACCCCCGACCTCCCGATATATGATATCTCCACGGAGTTCTGATCCAACGGTCCTCCCGTTCCTGGATTCAATGGTTTAGATTTTCCTCCTCGCGTTTTGCACTTCACGACTTCGTGGGTTGAAGCACCCAACCCTTGCGATCTCTTCTTACGAAACCCCGAGATGCGAGATCTCGAACTCGGACCTCTTCCAGACTGCACAAACCCTAACCGCCTTGCAACTCTGCAAGAACCAACGGTTATCGGTTGTTCACCACTTCTATCTCAAAGTGTCTCTGCCGTTCGTTTCTTCTCTCTTTTGCGCACGTCTGGACGTACATTTTCGACGACCCAGATCTATTTCGCTCCAGCTAATCTAACGACAGTTGTAGCTCTTCCTTGAGCATGCACTTCTCTTTCTTCTCCTTGGAAGATTTCTGAAGTATCAAAGGTCTCGGCCTTTGCTTCTCCTCTGCGACCTTCGCAATTATGGCTCCGTGCACAAAACGACACTATCCCTCCCGGGCTTCTCTATTCTAAAGCCGTGAAAGATTTCCTCGACCTCTATGAATTCCTACAGGGTCTGTGCATCTGACCAGGTGCTATCTATCCTGAGCTTCATCAACTATGAGAGACTTGGGAGCTTTGCGCTCTTTCTCTTGGATTTGACTCTTAAAAGAGTCTTCAACACATCTATTGCTCTCCTTCATCAAGTCTAGGACTTGAGTGGGTCTCGGTCTCTACTTGCTTTATAGGGAGCCTGTGCATAACTGCACTACCTCTCCTGAGCTATGCCTTGGCCAGTATGGCCGCTTCTCATAAGACCACAGTCTTATTCCCTTCGAGACTTATCAATACGAGAGCTTGATCCCTTATCAACGAGACTCCCAAATTCACGATTTCTGAATTCTCGAGATGGGTAATCGCGCGACACGTGGCCTTCTTTAATCGAACGGTTCAAATCTATTTCAGGACTTTCGCACCTATTCACGATGGCTTAACCCTCATCTATCTCCCTACAGATATAACAGTTGTCGGGTTTTCTAGCTAAGATCTGATGGTTCAGATCGGTCCCAACGCCACGCACTCTCCCACTGCTCCCTGGATGTGGAAAAACCAACAGTCTAGATATTCTTATGGACCTTAGGGATCGACGGTCCCGGTCTCTTCGCTACTCGTGAAAACAGAGGAAAGAGGTTGAGGCATTTAACACCCCTTCTTCTCCTTCCAATCTAACGACAGTGAGTGACCACAGATCTTCCGACAGGAATCTCGCTCGTCAACAATACCTATCCTTACATAGCCATCTCAAGATTTCAAGAGGATCGTTCCTCCTCGTGCAGGGTTACTAAGGCCTTGCGCATTCACATCCTCTTTCCAGGTTCTTGATTGGGTTTTTCAAGAAGGGTATCTATATGGGGATGTTTACCCAGGGTACTATCTGTGGTAGATAAGGGTATCTCTCTCTCGAGAACCAGACGTGAAGTCCGAATTAGACCAATATGCATATAAATAACGATTTATGAAAACATAAGCCATACGTAGTCTTTCCATTATAAACTTGCAACTACGAGTACTGATCAAAACACCATGCAAACATTCTTACACTGAAATCATTCACAATTTTACAGCTTATGAACATAAATATCAGAATATATATATATTTCAAGATGCTAGAGGCAAAACACTTATCAGAAAAACACTAGAGGTGATGCAACTGCTGAGAGGGGTGCTCGTTTCCACCCAACCGTAGGCTTAACGATTCCCAACGGATTTACCACTAGCCACCCCCGAGCTGAGACCACGATATTGCGAGACTACATCTCTATCTGCCAGTGACCGAGAACAAAGGTTACTCTCCTTCTTCTCCGCTATCACTCACTCTGCATATTTTTCCAGAGTTCTTCCTCCCTCGCGTCTGCCCGTGATCGCACACTCCTCCTGCCTTTTTCCTTTTCGGTAAGGTTGCATGTGGCATGATCTCCCTCGCGCTGGTCAGGTTTCAAGATCCCATGGATGGGCAGTTTTACCTCCATCCCTCATTACGCATGAGGATCCATCCACCTACCAACCTGCGAGTAATTAATTTCGGGCCAGCGAGCCACTCTTGGTTCTCCGGGCCAGTGAAGACCAAATACGGTATTGGTTTTCGGTGGAAGTTAACGCCACCATTCCAGGTGCCTTCCACCACCTTTATCCAACCATCGTGGTCTCTTTTCAACATATCCCCTCTCAACAGTCCTGCAATATATATTCATAATCTTATTCACATTCATCGACCTTTTTCACAAGGTCTATTCACATCACACATTCACATTTTTCAGTTTGGCACAATACTTGGCCATTATAGTTATTTTACAGACTGGGGGAAATAGGTTGTTACATGCGATCAAAGAGAAGTCAAGTTCAAATTGTGAGGTAAGGGCCTCACCAGTTGCAGCTCCAACAACCTTCTTGTTCTTCTTCTTCTGCAGACAGTTAGTAGTGAGATGCTCATGTTTGTGACAGTGAAAACACTTCACTTTGGACAAATCCAGCTTCTTGCCTTTAGACTTAGATTTTGAATGGAATTTATTCCCCTTCTCTTTCCTTGCCTTGGCAGCCAAAGCACAATCCTCTTCATCATCATGCTTTGATGAAGAGCCATCTCTGGTGTTCCGCCTGAACTCCTCCTGCACGAGATCCGACCATTGTCGTTCCCAATCTGGCAACTTTTCCCTTCCATTGACAGTGTCTTGATAAACGTGCCAACTCTTGGGAAGTCCTAGGAGAGCCAAACTCACCAAATCATCATCAACGACTGTTATTCCCACACTCCCCAGCTCATACTGACATTGGAAAAACTTCGTGAGATATTTTGGAATGGATTCGGCCTTCTCCATCTTGATCTTCCTGAGTTTATCTTTGAGCGCCAGTTTCCTATGGTCACTGCTATTTTGGAATATATCCGTCAAAGTATTCCACATTGCATGTGGTGTGGCTTTCCCATGGAGGCTTGAGACAATGTGGTCTCGTACTCCGTCCAACAGAATCCTCCTCGCCTTTGCCACTTTCTTTTGCCATGCATCAAGATTTGCATCGTCTGCGACATCTTGCTTAGGAACATCTTTGTCAATGAATTCCTTCAAGCCATTGTCTTCGAGTACTGCCTCCATCCTGTTCTTCCAAGAAATGTAGTTCAAGCTGCCCTCGAGTGCATACTCCAACCTCAAGCGATTGAAAGCCATTTCGATATTGAATCAACTATAGCACCAAGAAAGTCTTTCTGCAAATTCAAATTCTATCCAATCACAAACTCAGCTTCTGCAATCTCTTGCACTTTGATACCATGTAGAAATTTCAATTCAAATTATGTATTTCCTGGATTCTCCTGATCTAACAATTATATGCCACTGTTAAATACATAATCGCTTCTACAAATATTCTTGCCGAATTTAAAACACGATCGCCAATTGCAATATCAAGAAGAAAGATCAATCGCACATAACACAGATGTTTTACTGGGAAAACATAAAGCTAAAAACACCACTATCATATATTATGTATATCATGGATCATGAAACAATCTCATACAAAACTCTAATCCAAGAGATCTCAGTATAATACAATCGTCTCACACTGTCATACAAAAATCAACAAATACATGTGCCAATTTTCTGCCTCCAGACAACCTGCCTCCTTTCTGCAATCCCTGCTAATGGAAAACCTGCAAATGATTCGAATTCCTCTTTCCTAGGCCACACATTGCTCATGGGCACATCCACTGTGTGTGTGATTGCATGAGCGCACTTCACTCAAATCACAACTGATAGCCAAATTGTCCCTTTCACCTATTATCTCAACTGGGTCTCCACTGGATCTGACATGCATGTAGTTAATAATGGTAAATCTTTAGTTTTATGTGAGATCACTGATTGTGAATTAATTAATAATTAATTCACTGAACTCTCACTAGTTTAAGTTCAGTTACAAATAGTACAACTGAGCTTAACTCACTTAACTGAGTTAAACTACTTCACAACTCACATAACTACACATCCAACTCTGTTACAACTTCAAGTCACTCAGTTACAACTAATTTGACTTGGATGTCCCACCAGTCAACCTTTGAACTCAAATTTCCTATAGTTAATTGATTTTCCATTTCAGTTAATTATATCAAGTAATTATGAGATAATAGATTACTATTTATTTTCCAATTTATTTAAGGGAAAAATAAATTAGACACACATTTCTTGTTGACTTTTCAACATGAAGACCCTGCGGTTGTGCTCCTTCCAGAATTCCTAGGTGAGAAACCCTGGTAAGAGTATCCACGCTCGGTTGACTATGGGGTTTATCATTAAAGGTGAGGGCCAATGTTCAAGGGTTTCCTTTATGGAGCTTCTGATGTGGCTTGAGTGCCTAAAGAGGAGCGCCTGAAGGGTCCAGATATTTTCAATGTAGGTGCATATGTTGAAGAGGTGCTCAACAGTTTCCTTGTGCGTCTGGAATAGAGGGCATCGAGAGGGTCCAAAGAACCCCTGTTTACATAGGTTGTCCCAAGTGAGGGCTCTATTTAGGGCTAGAAACCAGAGGAAGGTCGAGATTTTCAACCAGAGTCCTTGTTTCCAAATTTTGACCCAGATTTGAGCCTGAGGAGACTTGTTGTGCTTAGCGACGATCTCATAGGCTTCTTTCATTGAGAAAGTTCTCGAAGAGTTGGTGCCCCATCTTATCCTATCCTATTGATTGGAGCTACATATTTTCCTTTTGTTTAGATCATCTAGGAAATCCTTTGTAATGATGCTATCTATTTCTCCACTTCATCTTTGGAAGGGTAGCCAATTCCTCCAACGGATGGGAGTTGTTTCTTCAACCTAGTATTGCGCAACTTTGGTCTTATTATGGGATATCATTCCAGATTGGAGTCTGAGAAGAGAGGGGTGGTCCGCAAGTTTGGGGAGTTGTTGCCAGGCATCCTCCCAGAAAAGAGCGTCCATTGCATTATTGATTTCCCAAAAGCAATTCTCTTGAATTAAGTGTTAGTTTTTCCAGGTTAGGTTCTAGAGGCTTGAACCCAGGGGGGCATTGTTCATTCTAATAATTTGAGTGGTTTGCTAATTTTGCATATATTTGATTTTATAGAATCTGGCCCATTGAGAATGGGGGTTATTCAGCCAACACCACCATATCTTTTCCCCTAGGGTGTGGCAGAGGGTTTCTGGATCTCTCAAGCCTAGACCACCTTTGAGTTTTAGAAGACAGGTTGTTTCCCACACTACTAGGGCCCATTTCTTCTTTGTCTTTGTGCTCCTCCATAGAAAATCTCTTTGGAGATTCCTCATTGCTCTGGGAATATATTTTTGGGCTGCTATAATCGAGAGACGATAGACATGCAGTGGTTGAAGGACCGATTTGATGAGGATGAGACAATTGGCTATGTTGAGCGAGGGGAAAGCCCAATTTCCCAACTTTTTTGCCATCTTGTCTAGGAGGTCCTCCCAAATTTTTCTCTTTTGGGAGTTTTCTGTGAGGGGAAATCCCAGGTAGTTGGACAGAAGCTTACCAGGTTGGAACCCTAGGAAACCTGATAGGTGTTGTTGGATTGGCTGGGGGGTGTTGAAGAAGTAGATGTTGGATTTCTCTTCATTGACACACATACCAGAGGCTTTAGAGAAGTCATTGAGGACTTGCTTCATTGTTAGTGCTTCTTTCACAATTGGAGAGGTCGTGAGCATGTTGTTGTCCACAAATTGTTGATGTGAGGCTGGGGATTCTTCTCCATAGAGAGAAATCCCTTTCCAGTTTCTGGTCTTCACTTCTGCCTTGATGGCTCTTCCCAAGCCTTTTACCATTAGGACAAAGAGGAAAGGCAAGAGGGGGTCTCCTTGACGAATGCATTTGGAGGGGGAGAAGGTCGAGGAGGAGGAGCCATTGACCAAGATAGAAAATAAGGTCGAGGAGAGTAGAGAGTAAATTCATTGTATCTAGGTTTCACTGAACCCAAATGCAACCAAAATACTGAGGATGCAAGTCCAGTTAAGCCTGTCAAGGCTTTGGAGAGGTCTTGTTTGATGAGTATTATGGGCTTCTTGGAGGAGTGGAGAGAGTGGATGAGGTCATGCATGAGGATGATGATGTCTAGGATTTGTCTTCCTTCTACATAGCTTGTCTGCTCCGGGGAGATGAGAGAGGGGAGGAGGGGTTTCAGTCTGTTCGAAATGATTTTGGAAATGAGTTTGTAGATGACGTTGCAGAGGGCGATAGGGTGGAATTTATGGGGGGTTTCTACCTTGTACTCTTTATGGATGAGGGAAAGTAAGGTGACATTGAACGCTGGGAGGAATTTTTTGAATTTTCTGGAGTCGTCCACTGCTTCCCAAACTTCATTTTTTATTATCGGCCAACAGGCTTGGTAGAAGTCCACTGTGAATCCATCCGGTCCTGGAGATTTCTCTTTCGACATTTTCCAGATCGCTTGCTCTACCTCTTCCATTTGATTGGCCTCATTAGGGCTTCATTGTGGTTTGCATTTATCAGTTTAGGAATATGTTGAGTAATCCTTTTGATGGAAGCCATTCTATTTAGTTGTGTTTCTTGCATAAGAGTTCTGTAATATTGTAGGAGCTCCGATTGGATGTCTTGATGGTTGTTGACTTTGTTGCCTCATTGGTATTTTAGAGAGATCTGGTGTCTCCTTTGTATCATCGAGTTGTGGAAAAACTTGGTGTTTCTCTCACCTCCTTGAAGCCACTGGATTCTGGATTTCTCTCTCCACAGAATTTCCTCTCGCTTTTCTCTAGCTACTATCTGGACCATGAGAGAGATTTCTTCCTCAAGTAGATCCAAAGAGCACCCATAGGCTATCATATATTGTTGGTTTTGTTTCATTCTTGCTTGAAGTTGGTGTTTGTCTTGGATTATGTTTCCAAATTCTGATTTATTCCATTCCTTGATTCTTTGTTTCAAGTTCTTCAATTATTGCTGGAGTTTGTACACCGGGGAGCCCGAGTTGACTGCTGCTGCCTTCCACTAGGAGGGAAATTATGAGCGAAAGGAGGAATATGATAGCCCGGAGGATTCAAAGCGGAAGGAACGGTTCATGGGGGTAGCTGGGATGTCAAATGAGAGGGAGACAGGCCAATGGTCCAATCCATGATAGGGGAGAATGGTGGCTTTAAGGCGAAGTTTCTGAGGAGAAGAGATTATGAGAGAAGGAAGCAATCTAAGTGGGAGGCTATGTGGTGGTGTCCAGCTCTATGATTGCTTTAGGTGAAGGTACCATTTGAATTTTCCCAATCTACCAAGCCCAAGTCACCAATGGTTTCTTTGAATTTTTCAGAGTCTTGTTCCAAGTGGTTTAAGCCGCCACTTTTCTCTGAGAGAGAGGTTATGAGGTTGAAGTCTCCCCCTATGATCCAAGGATAGATTTCTATGAGGGGAGCCAAATGAGAAAGGGAGTGCAGGAAGGAAAGTTTCTCCTGCAAGGGGTGAGGGGCATAAACATTAGTGAAGTATCCTGAATAGTCGGAGCCAATTGGTTTGAATTTGGAAGTTATGGAGTGGCGGGTGGTGAAGAAAAAGGAGAGGGGTAATTTCATTGGGGTTCCAGAGGATGGCCAGGCCGCCTGAAGCTCATTCTACATCTAAAGCTATGACATTGCAGCTTCTCCATCATTTGACTACCATTTTTTCCATGGTTGTGGAAGAGCATTTGGTTTCTTGTAACATCCTGATTGAGGGTTTTCCTCAGATAACAGGGTCTTTAAGAATCTTTGCTTACTAGGGATGTTAAGGCCCCTAACGTTTTAAGATATGTATTTCATTGAAAAGGTTGGGGGTGGGAGGATAATTTTTCTGCCATTCTCTTTATCCTTCCAGAATTTAGAAGGAGTTCTCCCAGTTCTTGTAAGAGTTGCTTGTTGGAGGGCCTTCCTCTTTTTATTTTTCATATTTGGGAGCTTTAATAATATATTTGCTGGAGTTGTTTTTGATTCCTAGAGAAGCAGTTCCAATGTTCTTACCTTTTTGGGTTGTTTTTCCCTTCTCTTTGTTCCTCGATTTAATCAAAGCACTTTGCAGTAATCTTATTTGTTGGTCTGGTATTGAGTGTTCCTCTTTTCGTTCGCATGCTGCTGATATGCCCTGTATATATAGCTCCTCCATATCCATGTCTTCTAGATTTTCCTACTCCACCTTTGGGGAATTAGAGGGGATCATTGTTTCATCATGGTTTTGAGGCTGGGGGTCTGGTTTGAGAGGGGAGGTAGTACTAGGGATTGTAAGGGCCTTTTCCAGCCTGAGTTGGACAATTTGTTGGGTTTCAACCGAGGGGTTTGGACCAGGGGCTTCTTTCTCATGTAGGTGGTTGAGGGAGTCAAAACTGTTGCTGATGTGAGGGCCTTTTTGGTTGGGCTGGGTGGGTATTTTTATTTTGGCTTTGCGTTTAGCCTGGAATTTTTCAAACCCTGCCTTGTCTTTCTCCGGGTGGGATGTGGGTTCAACTTGTTTATTCAAGAGACATTCCTAGAAAATGTGCCCATGAGATTTTCATTTTCAGCAGTGAAAGTGAATGTGCTCATAATACAGGTTCTGAAGCCAGTCTACTTCTCTATATCTGAGGCAAATTGAGGTAGGCAAAGCTTTATAGACATTGAGGTAGACACAGATCCGGGTGAAGGAGGTGTAGTGGCCTTGGAGGGTGGCTTATGCAATCTTGACAAAGGAACCAAGAGTGTTCCCTATACCCTCTATAATTTCCATGCACCAATAATTCTGCGGGAGTGAGTCCAATTTGATCTAAACTGGGGTTTCGGTGAAGTCCTCCTTTTCCAGGCTGAATTTCTCTTTCCAGATCCTCATATAGAGGCCGATGGATTTGAAGAAGTATGGTCCTCCTTGGAAGTCCCTTTCCTGGTTTTCCACCAGGTTGAAAATGGTCATGAAGAATCCTTTGGATCCCAATTTGAGGGTAACCTCTCTTTTGGGCTTCCATCGAGTTTTGATCCACCACGTGAGGGATTTATTGGAAGTCCAAAGGCCCATGAATTTGCAAACGAGGGCATGGTCCTACATGTATTGAATATCCTCTTCTAATAGGGGCGACAAGATTTCACACTACGAAATTTCCTTTCCCGCGGGATGTAGGACGATTGGATTTTCTTATCAGTTTTCTAGGTCCACAGGTTCTGAATTGGGATGGGATCTAGACTTGGCAGGGTTTCCTTGGTCCCTTTTTTCTTTTCTGTGTCCATTGGCCTGGGAGAGCTTGTGGAGTCAAGGGTACGGGCAAGAGTTCGGGGCTGCCGACCACAATGTTTTGATAAGAGGAGGCAGATCCTCCGTTGGCGGGGGCCTCCATTGATGGATTGGGAGATCAAAATAGGAAGGATTTGCAGAGCCTAAAAATCCTTTCTAGAACTGTAATCAAATTTCAGACGAATGATAAAAAAAAATGAATGTGTTGATGGTTTATGTAAAGAATGATTTCTTTTGATTTTAGAGGATGACATATGTGGGAAGAAATTGATTGTCAAATCTCAGAACACACACACACACACACACAAGAAACTGAACTTTATATATTGATAAAAAAAGGTTGCGCTGAGGCAAACAACTGTCATATAAGCGGTAAAAATGGATCAAGGCATATACATGATTCTAAAACATAAAGAACAAAGGATGGAGCTCTGTCTAGATCAACTTCCCACTCAGACACGCTAATGACCTTTTTGACAAACCACCCTAAAAGAAAAAGAGTCTTGAAATACACTCATTCATGAGAGGAGGAAAAATCCTGAATTTCCAAAACCCTAGCATGTTGGAGCGTTCATTTTTCAGTGTCCATGGGTGTTGTGTTGAGGTCTTTAAAGCCATTTACTATGTTACCTTTGCAAGGGGAAGCGACAACACCTTGATTGATTGAGTCAGAGGTCGAATGATGAGGGAGAACAATAGATTTAATTTGTTGGATGTCAAGTTCCATTACGTCAATTTAACTTATCTGAAATTCTAAGAGGTTCCTCAAGGAGACCATCACTTGTTCCATTTTCCCCAACTTAATCAAAATTATTTGGAGCGCAAATCTATTGGCCTGGGATATTTCCTCATTGTGCCTGAGGGTTCTCTTGAAATCGATCCAGTGATGGTCCATCTCTGTGCTAAAAAACCAACAACCAGAAATTTCCCACCACCCAGATCTTGGCAAGGGGTCACCAATACCGAATTTATAAAAGACAATAAAAAATTATATTTCAACAGAGTTGAGAGGAACCACACAAAAGAAGGAATGGACATTACCAAAACTATAAGGTGGATGCCTGAACACGAGGGTATACTTGGACCTGTACTCCAACAAATCCAACATCAAGTGAGCACCACCACTACCAGGAAACTGCAACCAGTCCCAAAGAACCAACACCCCAACAGAAGTAAGTAGCCAAGAAACCCTCCCAGACACCAAGGATAAACAATCCATTACCGTAGAAGGCTCGCATAAAAGGTCAAACTAGAATGAAGCAAATTGAATAGCCATCCCAACACCGTAATACTGCAAGTGTGTGAGCGGGAGTAGACAACAAATGACAAACCAAAGCATATGCACATGTCGACAAGATTTGTGGAGGAGACCTCGAGCTATGGGATGGGATGCACCCCCCTAATTCCATTTAACTCTATAGTGTTTAGCCCCAAATTCGACCCAACCTTATCCCAATGATCCACTTGTGTATGATCCGCTTGTGCATTTAGGTCCCTTTTTTTGTGGAAAATCATAAAATTTTCAAATCCTTTGATAAGAGGGAGGGCACGAATTATAATTTTGTTGAATACATTAATGTTGGTTTGCGCTTTCTTGATGATCACTCAGACAACCATCATTGAATCTAGAAAAACCACCATTTGAGTGACACCTCATTCTTTGGCAATGCAAACACCTTTCCATAAGGCATACACCTTAGTGACATTGTTAGATACATTCCCCAATCCCCAAGAGAATGTACCTATCATATTTCCTCCGGGATCAAGAAGACTCCCCCCCGCACCTGCCACCCCAACACATTATACTTTTTATTAGTTAGGTTTTGTTGGGATTATTGATGATATATCTCTTTGTTTAGAGAGACTTTTAAAAATGTTACATCCATTTTAAATTTCAACATTCCAGACTAGAACACTATGGTTCATCGTTAGGAAAGACTTTGTGAAGAGAAATTTTGATTCTAGATTCTTATTAATATGAAATCAATAAACACAAAAAACTATTATTAAAAAGGTTGGCCTTAATTCTATAACCTAATTATAACTTACTTTCTAATTGATGATGATTATGGTTATTAATGTCCACTAAGACCCACCCATATGGGGTGTTAACTGGTGGGGAGGTGAGCACGAGCGCATGACACTCTGCTCCCACCACGGGGAAGCCAAATTTTGATGGCCGGGCGTGGACATATGGTGGGAGTTGGGGTCAAGGTCTTGTTGATGGGGCCACAGAGGGAGGGAGTATGAGACTCCTCCCACCATCAACAAACATAATGTTTGAGTAAGCATGAGATACGATAGGGTATAGACCATATTTCACCATGAATGTTAAGAGGGAGCATGTTTGGGAAGGAAATGATAGTGCGAGCCTTAGGGGAAATAATTTCCTGACAAGTAGCAGAGAAATGATAGACAATAGACTCAGAGACGAGGAGAACACTAGGATATATGAAGCATCACGAGGGGTCTCAAAGTATTAGCAATGTGCTTGGTATGGTGATAGAGGGAAGTATGGAGATTGGTCTTTGAAGCTCCTTGGGCGTCTACCAACTTCAAATATAGGTAGTTCTGATTGCTTGCCTTACTGCGTTGCTTTGGTGTTGGGGTTCATTTCCTTTGTGTGGTTGGGGGTGGATGAGCTACCCTTTTATTTAAGCCTGGTAGATTGTTACTTGGAGGTTTTTTCTCTAGTCAACCTATGGCTAGGTGTTACACATGATTTTGGTCACTCTGGTGATATCTCTACAAGTGATGTATTCAGGCTTCCACAAGGACTTTTTGCCTGAGAAAAGTGACCGTTGTCTTCTTCCAAAAAACACATTTTTAAGATGAGTTTGCAGGCTTCCTATATTACAGGGTGCGAAAATCCTTCATTCTCGTAGGCAACCCAAAATTAGGGTGCGAACTGTTTGCAGTCTGCTCTATAGGTAGGGTGCGAACTTGTTTCAAAGCTTGGAAAATAGAAGAGGTCACGAAGGTTCTAGAAGGGAATCTTCTAGAAAATGAGTTGGCATTCACATGGTTGGCATCCTACTGACTTCTCAGATTTAGTGGGATCATCCTCATCCATTTAACCATCTCTCATTCTCCTATATATTGAAAGGTTTCTCATGGAAAAGGTTAAGCAAGATTGAATGAAGAATTGGTGAAAGAATTGTGTGAAGAACTCTGTTTGGACAGAAGCTTGAAGAATCTATTCGGTCTATCAAGTTGTATTGGATCTTCTTCATGCAAATGTAGAGCAAGTGTGTGTGTTGGAACCAAGGGTCCCTGAAAGGAAGCTTGCGACATCAAGGCGATCCGGTTGTATCTTCTACTTTCATTTAATATAATACAACAACATGTTTCTTTCCCATAAAATCACTCTTATTTTATTGCATAACTCCTTGATCATATGCATAGGTTGACATTGAATATACTTTGCTATCTTCACTTTGGTTGGTTTGTGTTGTCTTGGACCTGATTTCACAAGAGCACCGAAGCGAAGCGAGAACAACATAGACCTAAGGAAGCGATATAAAGGTATGCCACTCATTCCCTCTTAGTAGTAGATTCAATGACCGCAAATTAGGGAAAGAGTCATGTCCCGTCTTGTTTTTTTCTAGATCCAGGTGGATCTAGGGAGATCTGTTAGTGTTCGCACCTACCGATTTATCCGATAACAAAATTGGCGACTCCATCCGACCAGTTGAAGACCCGAGGCATTGTGCACTCTATGGCATATTGGAAATAGCTCTGGAGAGCCATGTGTGGAGCCGCGCTTCCAGCCATGCATGCAATGGTAAACAAGATGGTCCGTAGGGTCAGATCTTGGACCCCCCAAATGGCAACCTTACCCTTGCTTCTCTCTTCCTCAGGAACACAATATTGGCGACAATACTCGCTCATAGGGAGTCCACCGCCTCTACCTCCGGTCAAAGTAGCATGGTATCCACGCCGTGACAACCCCGTTAGAAAATAGATATCGTCGATATCTGGTGTCAGCGTATGGACTCTCACGTGAAATAACTATTGATCCACGTCCCACATGTGGACCAAGTATTCCAACAACCTGAGTTGGGCTCTCATGCCCAGAATCCTGAAAAATTTCAAGAGCCCACAGTCCCGGAGGGCAGTGACTGTACCTGGGTCATTCCCGACAATGGCATCATCCTCCTCATGTTCTCTTTCTCTCCATTCCAACATTGTGATGGTCAAACATCTGCAAAAGAGCCATGAGAGGGAAGTCAACAACTTGTTTTAAACTCTTGCATAATATTTATTGAGCAAAACCTTACTTTAAATTCCATTTTTCATCCCCCGCAGGTGAGCCTTTTGCATAATGAGAGATTCTCGCAGGTGCCCTGAAGGCCACCTGCGAGAATCTTAGATTCTCACAGGTCTCGCATGGCCCACCTGTGAGAATGCTTGGGCGCATGTTCCGACCCTAAAATGGACTCAAAACCCAAAAAATTGCCAATAAAAACCAAAAATAAACCATGGAAAAGTTAGAGAATCAAGAGATTACCTCGTTGGATGAAACGGTTCATTGAATGATCGCTTGTGCCTCCCACAGTCGAGCAAAGAAATTTGGGGGAAAATGAGGTATGTTGGACAAGTTTTTGGCAAAATCACAATGAAATGGTAAAAAGCCCCTTTTACCCATATTTATTCACTTTTTACTATTTTATTTTTATTTTTATATTATCTTTATTACTTTGCCTATAAAACCTAATACCCTAATAGCCTTGTGAGTGTGGTTTTTCGCAGATATCGCAACTTCGAAGTCCAAACGAGGGGGTACGGGTGTTTTTTCTTTTGTCACATGTACGACTACTTTTTTAGGGTTTTTTAGAAAAAACCTCGAGCTCAGTCTTCGTTCGTTCTCGTGCTCGATAATATATGAGAATGTAACTGAGTATACTTTTTCTCATCTTTTCATACTTGTCATGGTAACACGAAAACGACGAACCTAAAGGAGTATCCTTTAAGCTCTTTTCATGCTCCATAAAAACGAAAAGATGGCCGAGCGATCTTGTTCTTTTCACGCTCGTTAAAGTGTTTGAAAAAACGTTCGACGGGCGATAGTTTATCACTTTTTTGGTCTCGTCAAACTCTTTTACGAAAAAGGAACTGGGAGAGTTCTCTTTAAGTGTTTTTCATACTCTCAAAACATGAAAAACCCCCGAGTTTTCTATCCTTGGACTCGTTAAATAAACATCGAAAGACCCGCAATGGGACCTAACCACTCCTTCCTAGGGTTCGTTAAATATACTCCGAGGGACTCATCCGAAGGATGAGCTTACATCAACAAGCATATGTTATCCTCCTCAAGCTTGTGTAAAAATAAAGAGGTACTCGCTAGAAATGGTGGGGGNAGGGATGTGTTTTCGTATTCATATTAATGGCTTTAAGCATCGCTCTTGAACATGACACCCCCTATTCGTCATTTGAATCCGGGTTGGGAAATCCATTTATCTCTCATTTGACTTGTTACAAGGTCATATCTTGGGTCGTCTTTGAGTTAGTGCTGCCAAGTCCTTGGTCATGTCGTTCATATGTTCAAGAGAAGTTCACATGAGTCCTCTATTGAGTCGGTAATCTGCAGTTGTCCATTCTTACTATGCCGGCCTTCCCTGTGTCTGTTTCAGCCTGTATTCATACTTTGTTTCACCCTCAAAATCTGTTACTTATTTCGTGTCATTGATGGGGGATACATCAAGGCCCTCCTGTGACGATTCTTGTTCCATCGACTCCAACTCATTATCCGGAAATGAGACTTAGAAATCATTTAGTACCTTGGAACCTGCATGCCTTAATGGCAGGTCTCCTCGCTTTCGACAGGTGTTTCACATCATTGATCCCTGATCGAGAGATTTCGCCGAGTGCTCGACTTCAGCTCATGCATTCGCATTCGTTCAGATTGTACTTTGGTACCTTGGGAGTCATTGACATCAATGGTGATTTCCCTCGCACTTGTTAACGGTTTTCATCAATGACCGGTAATCAAGTGGTTTCTACCATGTTCGACTTCAACACATGTAATTGCATGGCTAGATTCGTACTTTCAAGTGACGGGATTGAAGACCTTGGGTCTCATCTTTTTGATCCAGGCTGCGATGGAGTATGTATGATTTGTATCGGCACATAGATTCACTTTGTATGTCACATGGCTATGTCTTAATTTAAGTCCTCTCACATAGATCCACAGTGTATTCCTGGTGGCTATGTAGCATTTTGACGACATGGATCCACGGTGTATGATTGGTGGCCATGACCTACGTTTATGATTCCACTCATTTGTGATCTGAGCATGGGAATGCCTACCTTAGAACTAGTATTATATTCTACAGATGCTTGGTTTTTTATAGGTTTCCGATTAGGTGTGCTCCTTGTTTCTGACACACACACACATTTTACAAAGTATTTCAGCTGTCACAAGTTTCAGCCTCACACTTTGGGGGGCATTCTATTACACATGATTTTGGTCACTCTGGTGATGTCTCTACAAGTGATGTATTTAGGGTCCCACAAGGACTTTTTTCCCGAGAAAAGTGACTGCTGTCTTCTTCCAAAAAACACATTTTTAAGATGAGTTCGTAGGCTGCCTATATTACAGGGTGCGAAAATCCTTCATTCTCGCAGGCAACCCAAACTTAGGGTGCGAACTGTTCGCAGTCTTCTCTATAGGTAGGGTGCGAACCTGTTTCAAAGCTTGGAAAAGATAAGAGGTCACAAAGGTTCTAGAAAGGAATCTTCTAGAAAATGAGTTGGCATTCACATGGTTGGCATCCTACTGACTTCTCAGATTTAGTGGGATCATCCTCATCCATTTAACCATCTCTCCTTCTCCTATATATTGAAAGGTTTCTCATGGAAAAGGTTAAGCAAGATTGAATGAAGAATTGGTGAAAGAATTGTGTGAAGAACTCTGTTTGGATAGAAGCTTGAAGACTCTATTCGGTATATCAAGTTGTATTGGATCTTCTTCATGCAAATGTAGAGCAAGTGTGTGTGTTGGAACCAAGGGTCACTGAAAGGAAGCTTGTGACATTAAGGCGATCCAGGTGTATATTCTACTTTCATTTAATATAATACAGCGGCATGTCCCTTTCCCATAAAATCACTCTTATTTTACTGCATAACTCCTTGATCATATGCATAGGTTGACATTGAATATACTTTGCTATCTTCACTTTGGTTGGTTTGTGTTGTCTTGGACCTGATTTCACAAGAGCACCAGAGCGAAGTGGGAACAACAGAGACCTAATGAAGCAATATAAAGGTATGTCACTCATTCCCTCTTAGTAGTAGATTCAATGACCGCAACTTAGGGAAAGAGTCCTGTCCTATCCTGTTTTGTTCTAGATCCAGGTGGATCTAGGGAGATCTGTTAGTGTCCGCACCTATCGATTTATCTGATAACACTAGGCCTAGGAAGGAAGGTGGACAATTGGGTTGCAGAGGATATTGGCCTCATTCCTACTTATTTCACATTGTGTGGGTGGTGGCATTTCAGGGGGTGCTGATTTCTGCTTGGAGTGTTTTCAATTCGGTAGAGATGGCTCCCAAGTCTGGTAAATGGGGGAGAGGCCATAAGAGGAATGGTGAGGAAAAGGTATGAGAGGCTTCATCCTCGAAGAGGCCCCAATCATCAACAATGAAAAAAAAGGGGTTGTGGAGGCAAAAATCCTGTATCTTGAAAATTGTTTGGTCTCGGCTAGAGCACTGGTTGAGGAGGTGGAGAAATCAATTTGGGACAGAGGGCATAATTTATTTGATTCATAGTTTCTAGATGTTGTAGAACACTAGGTGACAGACCTAGGATATTCTAGAACTATGGTGACCAAGTATTTTAGGGTTGATGAGGTTTATTGGATAGTGAAGGCCATGATAGCTCAGGCCCTGGAGAAGACAAAGGAAGATCATTATGATAAACTGCATGCAATCTGACTCTTTGAAGGCAAGTTTGAAGCTATATGCAGGGCAATGCTTGGGATTAGAATTTCTATGACTTTAGTAATAGAGGAGAAGAAGGGAAAACATAAAGCAAAGGAATTGTCTATTCTAGTGGGATCTAAAGACAATCCAATCAAAATCAAGGATGATCCTCAGCCATTCATAACAAAACAGGAAGGGGTCGACGAGGAAGACAGGTTGCTAGAGAAAGCAATTGAGGAATGTCCTCATTCTTAGATCACTTGATGATTGCAATATTTCTTATTCTTTTTTTTGTTTGCCATGGATAGTCTCCTGAGGTTAGATAGGGTGTTTTTTACTGGTCATATATTACTGTATATATGGCATACTATAAACTCTTTGATCATACATGATAATATTTTGCTGATAGAGGCTTTGATTTCCTCTTAAGGCAGGTCTCTACCAGGAACAATTGTAACTGTCACTTTTTTTATATAATGTTAAAAGATAGATACAATATTTAGCTTATAAAAAAACATCCATTGAGACCAACATTGGGTTACTTGACCTTTAAAAAAGGTAGGGAATTACTTGGTTTGCTTTAAAATTTTATTTCTATATTTGAAAATCTTTAAGAGAAGGATTCTTAAATCACCATAGTTTTGACAAGTTAAAAGGTTAAGAAGGTTGATATCATAACAAATATTTTGAAATTGATATTTAATGTGGGTGTACACAAGAGATTCTAAGAGAAAGGGATATTCATCTTCAAGCCTCTTAGTGTCACAAAGATGACAAATTCTTTCAACCCATGTCATTTTAGGAATTGTCTAATGCCCTATTTCACTATGGAGCTCATGAGAGATTGTTCTTATTTTTGCAGTGTTGTTTTTCTTCTTTATGCTAGTTAAAACAAAGAGATACTTTTGATCTTCTAGATTACGATTGATCACCTCTTTGTAGTATCTTAATTTTCTCTTATTATCTAATTCTTAATGACACCACAATTTCTCCTTAAATTTAGATGTAATGATATTTTTAATATTATAGTTATTTTGTAGAGTGACCTCTTCCTCGATACCCCGATGATTTAGCCAATACTTGCCATCTTTATGCCAACCCCACTTGAGTCGTAGGTGGTTTTGTTTGGATTTTGAAGCAACCCTTAGGAAGCCTCTTTCCTTCCATGTTCTTTATCTTGTTCTTGTACATTAAGTACCTATTCATAATTGTCATGCTCTTAATGGGGGAATGATCTGAAAAATCCTTATATGTAAAAATAACTCTTAATTATACATAAACATCCAACCAAATTCAGAATATAAATGATTGCTTGACTATTTTAAAAAACACATGTGAATATGCTTACTTGTCCATAAACTTCATTAATACTGACGAATAACTTGAAGAATGATGAGATGACATAACATAAAATAAAAGAACTCAAATTACATATATGGATGACAGATCACTTCATATTCAAAGTCCCTTTAGATAGTATGACTGTTCTCCATCATCTAAAAATACCAAATTACATTACAATATGGGCTTGCAAAAATCCAATTTAATGGTCTCTCTTTAATTCCACTACTCAAAACAAGAAAAAGAGTTCACCATTGAATCCTTGCGAAATTATGAGAAATTTGACTATAAAGTCGACCAAATTCTAAACAAGCTCAATTACACCCTCTTCGGCACGTAAAACAATGTGCTAAAATCTCATTAATGGCAATATGAACTAAGACATTTTACAAATGACCTCTGATCACAAAACATACTTCAAATTCACGATCCTTGCAGAAAAATGAATCCAACAAGTATAAACTTGCTCAGGTGTGGACAATATACCTTATGACACGCTTTTCCATGCAACACATAAACTTATGCAATATTGGTGCACACTTCTATGCAGTCCGTAGTGTACCATACCTCAAGATCTGTGCATACTTTGGGATCCATGCACATTGGGATGTGTGCAAGTCTTGGGACCCATGCCCTTTAAATAAGGCGCAGACCCAAACCTCCACCTGCAACTTTTGACATCATATTAAATATTTGTTGGAGCATTTTCGTAACAAGAGGCTTGTGTGGCGTGGTGGTTAGAACTCTAGAAAATAACCCAGAGGTTTCAGGTTCAATCCTCCACCATGCACATATATTAGTTTTGTATTTTATATAGTTATAACTATATGTTATATATAGTGTATAACTATGTGTACAATTGCATATATTTAGTTAGCCCTCGGAATTGTTGGAGTGTAGTTGTATGCATAACATAATAACCAGGGGTTGGGGGCTTAACCCTCAACCCCTTTTCCCTCCAACTAAAATTTAAAACAAATTTAAATTTAATCTGCGCCATAATAGGTTAAGAACTACTAGTGTGGCACATTGGCAATCGAGGCTTTGTTAATACTTTGGGAGATTATGGAGGTCGCAAGTTCGACCCCCATTGATTCATAATTTTTGATAAACCATACCAATATAGGTCAATGGGAGGCTGCCACGTGGCAACCTCATTGGTTATCCCTTGCCACTTGTCAACAATTGATTAGTCCACCTAGACTTGTACGATCTGCCTAGTCACCTGCCAACCAATCATGCCATGTCACCAGTATGGTCATACGGTCATGTGCGACATTTCACCCTTGCAGTGGTGACACAAGTCACCTTTGAATTTTTTCCATTTTCCCTAGTTTGACTCAAACTTTGATTGGCCATAACTTCTGCATACAAACTCTGTTTGTGGCAATTTTTGCATTGTTGGAAAGCTATCATCGAGCTCTACGCTTGATGCCATTTTTGAGAGATTTTGAGACGATCAAATTTTGATATTTTATGGATCCCCTGGGACCTCTATGATCTTTCCGAATCCTCCTAGACCTCTATGAGTGTAGATCCTCCTGGATCACACCTCCTCACTGAAGAACTTTTGGACCTCCAAAAGTATGGATTATTCAGAAATGAAGTGAGAATGCTTTCTCCTCACTTGTTCAGTATCATCCAACTTTCCTTCTTGGATAACGAGCACCTCACTCACCATAATGATAACAAAGACTGAAACAACAATGTTGACCAAGTTAAACATTCCCTTAGTTTCAAAAACTTTTCCATTTATTGTTGCAGTAGCCAACCATACTCCACTGATTAGTAATAATATGAACAATAAAACTGAATATACAGATGCGAAAGAGAATGAACCATCAACATATTTTTGTTTCTTAACATGAACACCATCAACCAAATGACTTGTGTTACTTTCAACCATAGGCTGTATATATGGATCTTGGATACTAGTATTAACTAGCATGTGCCATGTAGTGACAACTGTCAAATTAGTCTTCATCGGATGAGCTCTCACAATGAACTCAATTCCATCCTTAAAAAAATGATACTTGTTTTGTTCCCTGTAGAAAAGGGTCTTCCTATCATACAAGTATGGACTTCCCAAAACAATCCTGCAAATGTCAAGTGGAACTACGTCTAACTCTACCTCATCAATGAAACTGGATGTGATCACAAACAGTAACTTGCATTTCTTAGTTACCTATACCTGAGAATTATCACAAATCCAACCCAAAGGATATGGTCTCGGATGAGGCCTAGTTTCCAATCCCAACTTTTGAACAACTTGCTCTGAAATAAGATTCACTTGCGATCCACTATCAATAAGTGTATCAATCTTAGTATGCTTTGAGATAACTCATAAATGAAACAGTTTTTTTCTTTGCCTTCCATCAAGAATTACTTTAGACTTTGTAGAAGTATGCAAACTAAAACTTGAAACAAAAGATTTACCTTTGATGCCCATAGCTGTAACCTTGGTTTCATCCTCAGAATCAGATCCAAGATCCCGCACCATGGTTTTGGTCTTCTTTTTACCCTTTCTAGGTTGAGCCCATTTCAACTTCAATTCTCGATGCAACTTCCAATAATGCTTCTCATCATGTCCTTTCTTCTCGCAGTGAGAACATGTAGGTTTTTTCTCTTCATTCTTCTTCACTATCACTGTCTTCTTACTCTTCTCTTTTCCCTTTGAATGCTCTTCGAATTCATGTGGATCCTCTGACACATCCTCAACATGTTTTCCTTTGCTGGCTTCAAGATGTGTAGCTTGTATTGATACTTCATCAATATTGGTAGGATTAAACATCAATATAGTATGGCGAAGATATGAATGCATACCACCAATATACTTTAGAAGAGTCTCAAGAGTATGTAATGGAATTCCCAAAGATAATTCCTTCCTCTTAAACTCCCGTGTATAATCTTGAACATTTTTCCCTTTTCCTTGTCTCAAGTATTTCCAAGCAATCATTGATGTTTTCATATAAGCTAATGGATACAATTGCTTTCTTAATGCAACAACAAATTCAATACAGGAAGAAATGATTTTACCATGTTGAATAAGATCAGCTTGTGTTCGACTCTCCCACCATATCAAAGTTGTGCCACTTAGGTGAAGAGTAGCCAACTGTATCTTTGAAGTGTCATGTATGATTTTATGTACCCTGCAATACAATTCAATCTATTTGACCGGATTATCCAAATTCTATGCATTCAACTCTCTATCATAAGTAGGCAAATCAAAATTTACATCTAGCTTTAAAAAATGCAGATCATGAGAACGAGAAGACTTCTTGGAATGCCTTTTCCTCTTATGAGAAGAATGTTCACTTCCATCAGAAGAAGAAGATGATGACGATGATGATGATGGGGATGAAGGAGACACTGGAGGTTCTTCACCTTCTCCTTCAACTTTTACCATTATTTCAACTGGACCACCTTCATTTTTATGAGGAGTTGCTCTTCGTCTTTCTAGGTCTTCCCACAACTCCTCCACTATGGTTTTCATCTAAAGGAAAATTTTTCAAAACTCCTTATCAACCTTAGAAATAACATATTCATGCTCCATTTCTTTCCTTCGAAATACATGTTCAATCTCAGGATTAAATTCTTCAAGTGTGCCTTCACCTTGCTTGGACTTGGACCTTGTAAGCATTCACATGAAAATACATGTCAAAACCTCACTCTGATACCAACTTGATCCGAAAAATATTTAGATGTAAAAATAACTCTTAATTACACATAAAAATAAGATCAAATCCATAATATAAATGATCGCTCGACTATTTTCAAAAACACATGTGAATATGCTTACTTGTCCATAAACTTCATTAATACTAACGAATAACTTGAAGAATGATGAGATGACACAACATAAAATAAAAGAACTCAAATTACATATATGGATGACATATCACTTCATCCTCAAAGTCCCTTTAGATAGTATGACTGTTCTCCATCATCTAAAAATACCAAATTACATTACAATATGGGCTTGCAAAAAGCCAATTTAATGGTCTCTCTTTAATTCCACTACTCAAAACAAGAAAAAGAGTTCACCATTGAAATCCTTGCGAAATTCTAAGAAATTTGACTATAAAGTCGACCAAATTCCGAACAAGCTCAATTACACCCTCTTTGACATGCAAAACAATGTGCTAAAATCTCATTAATGACAACATGGACTAAGACATTTTACAAATGACCTCCGATCACAAAAAATATTTCAAATTCATGATCTTTACGGAAAAACGAATCCAACGCGTATAAACTTGCCTAGGTGTGGACACTATACCTTATGGCACGCTTTTCCATGCAACACATAAACTTATGCAATCTCGACACACATTTCTATGTAGTCCGTACTATACCATACCTTGAGATTTATGCATACTTTGGGATCTATTCACATTGGGATGTGTGCAAGTCTTGGGATCCGTGCCCAACAAATAGGGTGCAGGCCGAAACCTCCACCCGCACCTTCCGACATCATATTAAAAATTTGTTGGAGAATTTCTATAACAAGAGGTTTGTGTGGCGTGGTGGTTAGAACTCCAGGATATAACTCAGAGGTTCTAGGTTCAATCCTCCACCATGCACATATATTAGTTTTGTTTGTTATATAGTTATAACTGTATGTTTAATATATTGTATAACTATGTTTATGGTTGCATAGATTTAGTTAGCCCCCAAAATTGCTGGAGTGTAGTCGTATTCATAACATAATAACTAAGGGCTGGGGGCTTATCCCTTGGCCCCCTTCTCCTCCAACTAAAACTTAAACCAATTTTAAATTAAAATCATGCCATAATAGTAAAGAACTACTAGTCTGGTGCATTGGCAATGGAGGCTTTGTTAAGAATTTTTGAGGTTATAGAGGTCGTGGCTTCAACCCCGTCGACTCCATAATTTTTGATAAACCAGACCGATATAGGCCAATGGGAGGCTGCCATGTCACAACCTCTCATTGTCTATCCCTTGCCACTTGTCAACAATTGATTAGTCCACATGGACTTGTACGATCTGCCCATAATTTTTGATAAACCAGACCAATATAGGCCAATGGGAGGTTGCCACGTCACAACCTCTCATAGGCTATCCCTTGCCACTTGTCAACAATTAATTAGTCCACGTGGACTTGTACGATCTGCCCAGTCACCTGCCAACCGATCATGCCATGTCACTAGTACGATCATATGGTCATACAGTCATGTTCCATGTGTCACCCTCGCAGTGGTGACACATGTCGCCTTTGACTTTTTTCCATTTTTCTTAGTTGGACTCAAAATTTTACTGGCCATAACCTATGCATACGAACTCCATTTGCAACGATTTTTGCATCATAGGAAAGCTATCGTCGAGCTCTACGCTTCATGTCGTTTTCGAGAGATTTTGAGATAGTTAAATTTTGAGCTTTTATGGATCCCATGGGACCTTTGTGAGTGTTCTTGATCCTCCTATACCTCTATGAGCATTCCTTAGATCCTCTTGGATCAGGGAAAGACTCACTTCTATGAGGAGGATATGACAGGGTGTATTGCCTTTAATTTTAAGATTATAAGTTATGAAACACTTTTGTACTTGTTTTATCTTTCTCTACGATTCTCTAGAGATGTTGCAACCCCAAACTTTACAACCATATAAGATAACCTGAGTAAAAAGAGTCTCAAAAGGGAGTTTTTTCTTATCCCAAAGCCAAAGTTCCGCTAATTTACAACTCTTTTCAAATCCATAATTTTTTTCCAGGTTAGAAATCTCGGGGAAAACCCCTGAGTACTTCCCCTCATTTAGAGGATGGTGCCGAGGGTAAACCCTAGAATATTCAAGACACAAGGTGATTCAACAACAAGAGTCGAAACCATTATAATAATATACTCATTAAGAGCTCAATATATCACTTGCGGAAATTGAACCTAGGTGTGGAGGATAACATCATTCCTCCCAACCACCCAAGCCAAACCCAATGGACCTTTTCAAATCCATAATAAACTTTCCACCCTTCATTTATCCTTTTTTCAATGCTATAGTTCTAACTGAACTTGTGATGAAAATCTATTTTGAAATATTTGAATAAAGTCACTTCCTCCAAGTTATTATTACCGTTTAGAGTTTATTCATAACTTTAATATTAATTTCAACTATTTTTTTACTTTAATTATAAATAAGTTTTAGCTTTAATAATAAATATATTTTGAATTATATTTTATTTTAATATTAAATATAATCATAATCTAAATATACATATACACATGCTTATGAAGAATTATGGTTCTTATTTATAATTGTACCTCAATTTTAATTTATTATTAGTCCCTCCCAAGCCATGGATTATAGCAATTGTTTTTTTATTTTACATTAGTTCTGTACGTAGTCCAAGACGTAGGTTTTAACCAAAGTTTTATTAAACATTGACGATTTCTTAAGATTGTTTCATGTTTTATCGTAAGTGTGAACACATTGAGGTCTTATTTAGTATATGAATCGGTTTGCCATTTTCCATTAGTCCCACAGACAATCCAAGACATTTAAACCAAAGTTTTAACAAACTTCATTTTTTATCCAAAGTTTTATGTTTAAGGTCTTATTTGGCCTCATATGGAGGATGTTTTGACATGTGTCATCTCGTTTCTACATGTTCAGTGTCTCGATAACTTTGTTTTAGGTGAGATGTGAGCTTTTACCGTTCTTTAACCCCAAACGCGACTATCTTCCCCACTACTTAAAGCGCCTCCACCCTTGTTTCTAATGGTGGTGGTTGGCAGTGCCTGTAGCTACATTTTTTGATTCCTTAGTCACGGGTGGTGCCTCCATCACTGATGTTATGATTGGGTTATGACACAAGTGCTCATATTTTGGATGCCTCTGCTACATGCTTTTTGATAGATGAATCCCAGGAGAGAGGATTTCGAGTCGCCTAAAAGATACCTGGATATCAAGGACTTTTTCTGCATCCACCACCAATTGATACAGAACCGAATATTGGATAGCCTAGTGATATCTTGATTGACGCAACATCAATAAAAATAGTTTATTATGATTCTATTATAACTAAATGCAATTTTTATGATTATAGATTTATTACAGGGATAGGTGAAGAAAACTATGGGTGCTTTTCCACTATTTTTTTTAACTTAAAATAAAATAAAATATGAAGTCAATTTTCCATCTCTAAAGATGGATTTGTAAAATTCTGTCTTCCTTTCTTTACCTATAACATGGGCATAGTAACTATCATTAGTAAAGGAAACAATCATAATTTGCTGCAAAGATGCTTTGTACGATGGCTTCATATTATATAAAAATTGTTGCATTTTCTTTAACATTCACGTCTCTCCTGATTGGTTCCATACCAAGGATTATGCACAACCTTGCCAAAATGAGCCTAATAGATGGTAATTTTCATGGTCTTTGTTATTGGTTCTGAAAAGAAACAACAAGCACACAATTTAGTCATGTAAATTTGCAAGAAAGATTTGGAATAAACATTATGTTACAACACAATCACTATTTACCATTTATCAAGCTCAAAGATAGATACCTCTTTAATTGGCAGAGATGGAACCCAACAAACAAACCAAAACCCCCCATCCAAATCGTGTTGAAACTGCCTTCCAAACTAAGTGAAAACCCTTGTCCAAACCATGTAGAAACAACCTTCCAATATGAGAAGGAACCCTCCTACAAACAAAACACTGAAACCCTACTACAAACACAAAATGGTTCATTTGAAGTATTCATACCAGCATAGCAACACATCCATATTGTAACATCCCCACTATGATCCCCAGTTTAATTAATGTTTACTGTAAATATAATGTGTGGCTAAGACCAAAGCGATGTATATGCGAATTGTATTTCTATATTTTAATAATAAAATGTGATACCAACTGCTAAGGAGACATGGACAGAGATGGAGGTTGAATTAATCCACAAGAGAGGGGAGGGTCTAAGAGAAATGCCTAAGAGGGGGGCCAAGAAGAAATTACCCATGTATATCAATCCAACCCATTTTCCTAAATTTTCTATTGGTATATGAACCTTCTAAATTTTGATTGAGTGTTCCCAAAGACAATCATTGAATACATGTAAGAGGGTGGGTGTGAGAAGTCACATCCCATAGTTATTGGGAGCATGGGGGTTGAGTTTAATCAGCTTGGGGAAGTGTGTGAGTCAATAAAGGCAAGCCAAAGGGAGGAAATTCATATGGGTTGGGACAACAATTTTAGTAAGTCAATATTTTTGCATGAGCAACAAGTAGAGAGAAAGAAAGAGAGCTTGGAGTTGGTGCAACCATGGAGGGTGAATTCTAGAGTATGTTGGGGCGTATTTGGAGCATTTTGGAGCTAAAGATTGAAGAACTAGGTTGTCAGGCTTGAAGAGTTAACTTCTGTGTGAGTTGCATTAAATCAATAAGTGTTTGTTGTTATTTTGCTGGTAGTTTTCCTAGTAGTGAGTTCCCAGTTGAGAGATTCCTGGTTACCTATGCCAGAGAGACCTTGATAAAAAATGGGATGCCCGTGGGGATGAGATCAATGAAGGGGTATATTCCTTGGGTTGGGCAGGTTGAGAGGATGAGAATGTTGAAACAATGTAACTGCAAAGTGTATTCTTATTATTATTTGATATATTATTCATTGGATCAATCCCCATTGTGGATTGATCATGTCGGTTATTGTAATAGGACCAAATCCCCTTTTGCAGATTGGTCAAATGATAATTATAATAGGCAGAATAAGAAGTCAGCCCCAACAGATATTAAAGAGGCCCCGAAATATATTAAAGGTGGTTATAACCACCCAGATTGAGAAGTCGGCCCTGCCAGTGAAGATACACTTCACACGTGCCATTCTTGTATAAATAAAGAGGCCAACGCCTCACTTAGACACACACCTCACTTGTTCATTGAGAGACAAGTTTCATAATTGCAGTTGGAGAAGAGAGAGAGAGAGTGGCACATCTTTTGGAGAGGATCTTCTGTATTAGCTTGAGTTATCTCTTGGCATTGTATTGGCAATCTATAATAAGGAAGTTTTGCTGGGTTTTCTTCCCCTAGAGGGTTTCCCGGGATAAATGATGTGTCTCTAGTGATTCTGTATTTCTCAGTGATCTTGTCTTTATGTTGCTGTTATCTATTGAATGCAAAGAACTATAACAATGGAATAAAGATTAACAGAGAGATGATGGAAAATCGAGATAACTGTAAGAGAAAATTAATGGGTTGCAAGTTTATGAGTTGTGAGTGGACAATGAGAGACCACCCTCGTTTTTGGATTACTAGCCTCAACTCGGGGGTGACTTGTTGTTGAGTTTTGGAGCAACAGGTCTGTTGAGGAAAAGATATGAATTGATCTTACTCAAACATTTTCAAAGTTTACTTGGCTAAACCAAAGTAGACGGGAATATCACCCTATGTTTATAGCCAACAAAAATAACATCCTAACTCACAAGTATTAATTACGAGTGCTTAGGCTAGTCTTTTATCAACAAAAAGCTTGCTGGAAATTCACTTTTTATGTAATTTTCTGAATATAACAGTTGCTGAAATAAATGTAAGAACAAAAGTAAAGACACCAATATGATAATCAAGATAGATGAGACATAAACCAATTCTTTATTTCGTTCCAATTCACCAAAGAGTCATTTTCTTTACAAAATATCATACATAAATCTTGGTCCAAAGTCAAACTTAGACATCCCCGATGGAACATACAAAAGGACCTCTGACAGAAAACCAAAACTGAACTCCAAAAGCTGGATCAACTTGCCACAGATTGCTGCCCACTCGACCCTGCACAATAGCCTTTATCAGTCATGAAAATTAATTCACAAACATACAAGTCTACACAGACTATCCAAGATAGATCAACACCTTTGAAGAACAAGTGTCTGAATGATTTGTTTCAGCCCTGAATATTGTTGTCTACAATAAGACCCCGCTATCATAAAAGAGAATTAGGCTGTGATGAATATATGAATGAATGAAAACTGAACTATCTCAACATAAACTCAAAGAGCGAACCTTAATATGCTTCTGCTTCCATCCTCCCTTTGTTCCTCCCTTTACTTTTGCATTTAACCAATTAGAATTGGTTGAGGCAGTTGAACCAACTCATTAGTTAAGTTAATTAAAAGACTCAACTAACTTTAGTTTAGGGGGAAAAGTAATAATTAAGATAAGGGTCATAAATAAATAATAACTAGTAGGTGGGACCCCTTGTGACTCCCTTTAGTTCATAACAATCATAACCATTATAGCATAACCATTAGTTAAGAAAAACAAATCTCCTTGTGTCTCCCATCCATATATTCCATTTGACAATTTAGTTCGTGATACTTTGAAATTATTCCAAAAATAATACTCATATATCCAAAATAAAACATGCTGTCCAAAGATCCCTGAAGTCAACTATCATCAATAATAGATAAATAAAACTCAAAAGCCATATTTCCCAGTTGTGAGGCCATCTTTCCTTTGCTGATGCTATCATCTTTTGGTCCCTCTCTTTGACAGAGGCATAATAGACCTCTGTTTTTAGCCTTCATCCCTACATGCATGATTGATTAACAAATATTCTTTTAAATAACCATACATGACAACTCTTAAAAATATGAAATAAATTTGGCTCAACAATGTATCAGACTCATGCAATCCAATCCATACAAATTGCTTTCCTGTTAATCAATGAGCAGGGGGTGAAAAAGGGTTCTGGGATATGTGAGGGGTTTGTATTGAGTGAAAATATGATATAATGAAGGGGGAAAAGGACATGGTTACTTCTCAATGACAACAACAATCAATTGTAAAACAAACCAATAAAACATCACTTGTAATTCACACAAGGCACTGCCACTTTCAACGTCTTTAACACCAAAATTCTCTTGATTGTAATCAATCTCAGAACAAGGAGTGAAAAATGAATATGGGAAGGTGATGGGATTTGTAATTAGCGGAAAATGAAATCATGGAAGGGAAGAAAAACGATTACTGTTCGTGAGATTAATTAAGTGATCCATAAACATGCTGCGAAAAGAAATGCACCAACCACCAACAATTCCTGTTCAATTAACTAGTCCACTGTTCATAATGAGATATCCAACACAGTGCTACCACAAGATAGTATGTATTCCACACAACTTGTAAGGGGCTTCGTTCCCTTCATTTACATACTTTTCATTTTATAACAATTTTCAAATAGTACCCATTTACAATCTGTAAACCATCGAAAAACAACCACTGCCCATACATTACTTTAATCAACAAATATATTCCAATTCATGTTTCCAAAAAAATAACAATGAAGTCACAATATTACTGCCATATGATCTGTCATTTTAAACGCAATGATATTCGTTTAAATATAAATAGGTAGTCACCCAATAATCAAGATCAAATGCCAAAACCCAAATTGACAATTAAACAGGCAACAACCACCATTCCAACACAAATATGTGCCGAATAATTCAATCATGCAAGTGTAATCCCATCACTGTGCAAGCCCAAAATTAATGTGACTGTAAAAAGTTGGGCCACCCATCCAACACGACAAGGTATCCGCAACAAGCTTGTCTCAACAAATGATTGGGATGCGACGAAAAAACATTCTTCAAATTCTGTGAGTATCCCTGAGTGTGAAAACCCAAGCTATCCATACTATACACAGTGCATAGCCACCAAAACCACCATGATGCAACATCTCCATTTTACAAAACCAAACACATAGTCACAACAATAACTCAACGCATTGAGTTGAGTTATCAATCTAATACGATATTGCTTCGATTTAGTCCAACTGTAATCAACTAGGCTGTGAAACCTCAACTTATACAATCGAACAATCATAAGGATAAGGTGGACATAGTTTCTACAGTCATCTGGTTACATAATCATTCGACCCCAAAAGAAAACCATAGTTACCATGACTATTATTTCATTGTGCGAAAACACCATACACACAACGTGACATGTGTGAGAAACATCAAACATTTGTGAACAATGCCATCTGAACAATCTTTAGTGCAGAAACACCAGTGACTATGTATCAACCAACCATTCATCACTGTCGTAAAGTCAATTTACCCTACAAGATGTGATGACAACGCATACATACACATTAATTCGAATTAGGGCAGCGATCCTCTCCATTAAACAATATTGAGTTATTAATCATAAGGAGAGCGACTGTGCGATTTGAGTGGAGTCAATAACAATGTAGGATTTGTCACGATTATCCAGAGGCAGTAACTAAATGCCAAACCAACACGACTACCATACATTCAATCCAGGATAATCCATAGCCAACTTGACATGCCCGACAATATTCTCTATAAAGCTCCAGGATACCTGTAATAAAATTCCTGAATGGCCAAAAAACTGCATACCTGTAATAAAATTCCTGAATGGCCAAAAAACTGCATACCTGTAATAAAATTCCTTTAAAATGCGAGTTGGCCGAGCGGTTCCTCCCTGCTAAGAATTTAGAGCATAACCATAGAAGCAAGGTCAAACAATATCCCGACTAGGGTGGCGGCCAATAGGAGGAGTAAAGGTGATGTGCAGTAAATGCATGTCGCCTCCACCAACAATACATTAATTCAACAGTAAATGCCAACGAGTCCTCCATTAACACCATCCATCAACCCATGTATCGAGACCATCACCATATTAAAAACCAATAGCGCGACTTATGCCATAACATAATTCAAGTCCCATATAATTAAACCATTCACATAACCAATAGCACCATTACCTTGTCAAATGTGCCACCAACCTCCTATCCATCCAAATATACCATATCCATATTATCAATTGTTGGCACAAGGGTAGACCCAGGGTTCAACGCTACAAGAGCGCACCAACAAAACCCTAACTACCGACCCTTTAGGAAACACCTGCGAAGTAGATGAAGTCTCACCCGAGGTAGAGGCAGGGGCAGTTGGAGGACTTAAGTGTCTACAACCTTAGCTGGGATACAGATATGTGATTATACATCTTAGTAGAGCACTTAGCACCTTCAGTTCCTTAATATGTGACCAATAACCACTTCCCTGGGTAAAACAGAGCTTCACAGATTCACACAGATATTAAGCACTTAGCATCAATAGGTAGGTCAGATCTAATAGATCAGGCACTTAGTAGGTTCATATGTACCAGATCTAACATCCTATACATTATCATAAGCACAAAGAAGAAGTAGATCTATCTAATCATATCTAAGCACTTAGCCATCAACATATGAACACAATAAGACAAAACACAAAGCACATGGCACAATGTTTATGTGGTTCACCCCCTCCCTGGGGCTACATCCACCAACTATTCTTTTTTATTAGTGTCTTCAATCAGTTACAAGCACAAAGCCTCAAAACCCTTACTCTGCACAAGACAGAATATCTGCGCAACTCGCTAGATATTTCTTCCTTGCGTTACAACACTTAACCTTCTACCACTTCTTACAATGACTTGCACTTAGCTCTGCAAGTTTCACACAGTCGACACAGAGCATGTAGATCTAGCACTTAGCTCTTCATACAAAATCACATAGATGAACACCTCCCCTTTCTATCTAGCCTTAGCATCTATTTATATATTACAAAATAGGCCTAAACATGGGTAAACCCATGGGCCGACATCCCTTTCTCGTTACATTATCCCAAAAACCCAAAAAGGGGCCCAAAAGGGGCCAAGATCCCGTGATCTCTGCTTCGTCTTGCACTCCACCTTCGACAGGTTGTCGAAGTCCCAAAATAGGTCCACATGACCAAGAAACTCCCAAAACTTGGTCAAGGGCTAACATGCCCCCAACACTCACCTATGACTTGTCCCGAGTCACTTTGGTTTGAGAAATTCTTCCTCGAATGCTTCGAGCTTGGCTCGAGCTGCTTCAACTTGCTGCTTTGCTATACCCTCTTTCTCATTGAACTCTTGGATCACTGCGTCGTTCACTGGTCCTTCCATTCGTTGTTCTGCTGTGAGGACGACCTATTCTAGCTATGCTCCTTGACTCCCGACCTCTATAAACAACATACATGCCTTGTATTGCATGTGTTGAAGTTGTTGAGTGACTTCCATCACTTTTCTTTGAAGCATATGGATCTGATGTTGAGTTGTGTGTTGTTCATGAGACCTTTTCATTCTGTCTACAGCTGATAGGGCCTTTAGCTGCACCTGTAGTGTATCCGCATGCTGTTTTTTTCCTGGAGTTGCAGCTCCAACGCCTGTAGTTCTAGATTCTCTGTAAGGTTTTCATATGTCTGGGCACTCTGGTTACTTAGTTGCTTTCACTCCAAGGCAAGAGCTTTTAATTCATCCATTGCACTGCGGGAACTGCTTCTCTTTGGTTCCTTATCTCCTGTGGGGTTTCTGGTACTGCACGAAGTTCTAAGTCGACGACACATTGCTGTAGCTTCTAGATTACCTCTTCCAGTTGTCTCACATGCTGTGGGACTTGTTCCTCGGTCTGTACTTCGACGATTGTCATAGAGCGAATTGCTCTGTTGACCCTTTCCTTAACTTTAAGTTGCTCGACAAGCAACTGTTCCTTGTTTTGTTGTAACTTTGTTTTTTCTTCATCCCATTTCACTTGTAGAGCGAGCTTTTCCTTTTCTGCAACACTTCTTTGGTCCTCAAGGTCTTTCTGGACTTGTGCTAAAGCCTGGGTGGCTTGGGATTTTCCCTCCTGCGCTCGTTGAAGGTGAGCTTCGACGGTATCAATGATCTAGTGTAATTGAGCGGGCTCATCACCTAGTTCCGATGTATATCATAAACTCCAATAGATTGACAGAAGCTAAGGAAATCATCAATATGGTCCCGAGAAGATTCCCATAAGCTACCCTCGAAAAGAGGACAACTAACCATTGATAATGAGCTCGAACTAGGTCTATGCATGATCATGCAAGATAGGATTTGATAATGCCATGAAAAAAAACAAATAAAGAAAAACTTAAAAGAAGCTCATATAAACAGTAAATACAAAAATACAAAGTAAACATAGAAGAAACCAGGGAAATAAAGATAATGAGTTTTTTTTTTTATATTTCCTCAGTATGGTCGCCAAATAAATGTTGAGGAAAAGATATGAATTGATCTTAAGCATTTTCAGACTTTACTTGGCTAAAGCAAAGTAGATGGGAATATCACCCTATGTTTATAGCCAACAAAAATAACATCCTAACTCACAAGTATTAATTACGAGTGCTTAGGCTAGTCTTTTATCAACAAAAAGCTTGTTGGAAATTCACTTTTTATGTAATTTTTTGAATATAATAGTTGCTGAAATAAATGTAAGAACATAAGTAGAGACACCAAGATGATAATCAAGACAGATGAGACATAAAGCAATCCTTTATTTCATTCCAATTCACCAAAGAGTCATTTTCTTTACAAAATCTCATATAGAAATCTTGGACCACAGTCAAACTTAGACATTCCCGATGGAACATACAAAAGGACCTCTGACAGAAATCCAAAACTAAACTCTAAAAGCTGGATCATCTTGCCACAGATTGCTTCCCACTCGACTCTGCACAATAGCCTTTATTAGTCATGAAAATTAATTCACAAATAGACAAGTCTACACAGACAATCGAAAGATAGATCAACACCTCTGAAGAACAAGTGTCTGAATGATTTGATTCAGCCCTGAATATTGCTCTCTACAATAAGACCCTGCTATCATAAAAGAGAATTAGGCTGTGATGAATATATGAATGAATGAAAACTGAACTATCTCAACATAAACTCAAAGAGCAAACCTTAGTATGCTTCTGCTTCCATCCTCCCTTTGTTCCTCCCTTTACTTTTGCATTTAACCAATTAAAATTGGTTGAGGTAGTTCAACCAACTCATTAGTTAAGTTAATTAAAAGACTCAACTAACTTTAGTTTAGGGGGAAAAGTAATAATTAAGATAAGGGTCATAAATAAATAATAACTAGTAGGTGGGACCCCTTGTGACTCCCTTTAGTTCATAACAATCATAACCATTATAGCATAACCATTAGTTAAGAAAAACACATCTCCTTGTGTCTCCCATCCACATATTCCATTTGAAAATTTAGTTCGGGATACTTTGAAATTATTCCAAAAATAATACTCATATATCCAAAATAAAAAATGCTGTCCAAAGATCCCTGAAGTCAACTGTCATCAATAATAGATAAATAAAACTCAAAAGCCATATTTCCCAGTTGTGAGGCCATCTTTCCTTTGCTGATGCTATCATCTTTTGGTCCCTCTCTTTGATAGAGGCATAATAGACCTCTGTTTTTAGCCTTTTATTTGAATAGCTCATCCTTGCATGCGTGATTGATTAGCAAATATTCTTTTAAATAACCATACATGACAAATCTTAAAAATATGAAATAAATTTGGCTCAACAATGTATCAAACTCATGCAATCCAATCCATACAAATTGTTTTCCTGTTAATCAATGAGCAAGGGGTGAAAAAGGGTTCTGGGATATGTGAGGGGTTTGTATTGAGTGAAAATATGATATAATGAAGGGGAAAAAGGACATGGTTACTGCTCAATGACAACAACAATCAACTATAAAACAAACCAATAAAACATCACTTGTAATTCACACAAGGCACTGCCACTTTCAACCGCTTTAACACCAAAATTCTCTTGGCTGTAATCAATCTCAGAACAGGGAGTGAAAAATGAATATGGGAAGGTGATGTGATTTGTAATTAGCGTAAAATGAAATCATGGAAGGGAAGAAAAAGGATTACTGTTCGTGAAATTAATTAAGTGATCCATAAACATGTTGCGAAAAGAGATGCACCAACCACCAACAATTCCTGTGCAATTAACTAGTCCATTGTTCATAATCAGATATCCAACACAGTGCTACCACAAGACAATATGTATTCCACACAATTTGTAAGGGGATTTGTTCCCTTCATTTACATACTTTGCATTTTATAACAATTTTCAAACAGTGCCCATTTCCAATCTATAAACCATCGAAAAACAACCACTGCCCATACATTACTTTAATCAACAAATATATTCCAATTCATGTTTCCAAAAAAATAACAATGAAGTCACAATATTATTGCCATCTGATCTGTCATTTTAAATGCAATGATATTCGTTTAAATATAAATAGGCAGTCACCCAATAATCAAGATCAAATGCCAAAACCTGAATTGACAATTAAACAGGCAACAACCACCATTCCAACACAAAATATGCGTCGAGTAATTCAATCATGGAAGTGTAATCCCATCACTGTGCAAGCCCAAAATTAATGTGACTGTTAAAATCTGGGCCACCCATCCAACACGATGAGGTATCCACAACAAGCTTGTCTCAACAAATGATCGGGATGCAACGAAAAAACATGCTTGAAATTCTGTGAGTATCCCTGAGTGTGAAAAACCAAGCTATCCATACTATACACAGTGCATAGCCACCAAAACCACCATGATGCAACATCTCCATTTTATGAGACCAAACACACAGTCACAACAATAACTCAACGCATCGAGTTGAGCTATCAAGCTAATACAATATTGCTTCGATTTAGTCCAACTGCAATTGACTAGGCTGTGCAACCTCAACTTATACAATCGAACAATCATAAGGATAAGGTGGACATAGTTTCTACAGTCATTTGGTTCAATAATCATTCGGCCCCAAAAGAAAAGCACAGTTACCATGACTATTATTTCATTGTGCGAAAACACCATACACACAAGGCGACATGTGTGAGCAACATAAAAATTTTGTGAACAATGCCATATGAACAATCTTTAGTGCATAAACACTTGTGACTGTGTATCAACCAACCATTCATCACTGTCGTAAATTCAATTTACCCTACAAGCTGTGATGACAATGCATACATACACATTAATTCGAATCGGGGCAATGACCCTCTCTATTAAACAATACCGAGTTATTAATCATAAAGAGAGCGACTGTGCGATTTGAGTGGAGTCAATAACAATGCAGGATTTGTCACGATTATCTAGAGGAAATGCCAAACCAACACAACTACCATACATTCAATCCAGGATAATCCATAGCCAACTTGACAGGCCCGACAATCTTCTCTATAAAGCTCCAGGCTGGAGGGTTAAGGGTTTTCTCTGTAGCCAACGAGGGAGAGCAGAGCCACTCTTATAATGGTGGAAACCTGAAGCCAACGATGTATACACAGGAAGACTCATTTGTGGACAGGTAAAAAATCCATGACATGGGGCCACAACAGAAGGGTGAATCTCTAATCTGGCATGACAATCTTATTTAATGCACGTAGGGTATAACCCTCGTGTTCTTCGAGTGAATAATCACAACGCAGGAATGAAGACATGGCCGAGGAAACACAGGAACCTCATTTCGCGACCCCTAGTGGTGCAATCAACTAATGACCAAGCGAACAAAACACAATGACACAGAATGCCTTCAACCAATTAAATCCATAAAATCCAAAGACTGGATTTAGTGACAAAAGTGCGAAGATAGCCATCCAACCCAAGACCAAACAAAAACCCTCCAACTAAACGAACAAATATAACAGAGAGTTACCACCCAGGGTGACCCATAACTTCTACGAATTCAATATCATGGCAAGAAGAACCATTCATTTCAAGAACAAAAATTTACATAGTTGCAATACTTAGGAAAACACAAATCAATACACCCGAGCCAGTAATTATTTCATAACCAGAGCAGAGTCACGAATGGCCAAAAAAAGACATACCTGCAATCGAATTCCTTTAAAATGCGAGCTGGCCGAGCGGTTCCTCCCTGCTAAGAATTCAGAGCATAACCACAACAATAAGGTCGAACAATAGCCCGACTAGGGTGGCGGCCAACAGAAGGAGTAAAGGTGACGTGCATTAAATGCACGTCTCCTCCACCCACAATACATTAATTCAACAGTACATTCCAATGAGTCCTCCATTAACACCATCCATCAACCCATGTATCGAGACCATCACCATATTAAAAACCAATAGTGCGACTTATGCCATAACATAATTCAAGTCCCATATAATTAAACCATTTGCATAACCAATAGCACCATTACCTTGTCAAATGTGCCACCAACCTCCTATCCATCCAAATATA
>JASDQU010689187.1:38808-54004 GCA_032191745.1 Picea mariana
TTCCATGGGCATATTTGTCATGTATGTTAATGTATTATGCTAATCTATATGATAACACTATATATCGTCACCATATGCTTGCGTATCTTGGTTGTTGAGGAGAAGTTGCAGGTATAAAGCTTTGAGTTGCGTGCTCAGTGATGGTCTTCATTAAACGTCCAAACGAGGTAGGCTCTTGGCCTCATCTTGTTAGCATTTCATTTATATAGCATATTTGGGATTATAATTGATTTCTGCATGTCATTCTGTCTGTTGTGGTTTACCCCATGCCATAGAGATATTTTTGTCGTAACAGAATTAGCGACCATACTGGGGATTGATCTTCTTTTTGTGGGGATTTGGAGTGTGTTCTCCTTGATTTTCTCTCTGTTAGCTTGAGTTTCCTTGTCACTTGATTGCTTGACAACCTATTTTTACTTTGCATATGAGTTTCTTGGCTTAACTCTTTCCCTGTCAATGTTTTACTATATATACACGATTTTTCCCTTGACAGACGCATACATACACAAGATGTCCTTCTGTAGGGTGCATGCATACGCGATTTTTGCTCAAAAAGTCGCGTACATCAGCTCTGTAGTCTTGTTGATTGAGTTTGGTGTTTGTTGGGTGAGTTTGGTTGGTTGTTGAGTTTTCTTGGGTCTCTGTCCTGACTGTTAAGTGCTTACATAGTGATAGGAAACCTTCTTATTGTTGAATTTTTGGGCGGTATTCTTTCTTATCATTTTTTTTTATTGGTTGTCCTTGCACATTGGTCTGAGTGTTTGCTTCTTGGTATCCTTCTTGGCTTGTCTCTTTTTGCTTGCAATAGGGTCTGTATGTGAAGCTGTTATTCATTCCTTGCATTTTCTTTTCTTTATATAAAAAATACAAAAACATTTGCTCATTTTTCATTATGGCATTTGCTCTTTTGATTACTTTGCATTGATTTTGACACATGTGGAAAGATTGCATTTCATTGAAATTGCATTTAAAAGCATACCATCTGTTTAGAATTCAAGATTAGTACTTAGAAATGTTTTTATATTCACTTCTTTTATATGCTAAGTCATAATACCATCAGTTTCACAACCACACCACTTGAGTAAGCAGAAGCCATTAAAAGTAACGTTGATTAACTAAAATTGATTAGAAATGATTTTATTTTTCAGGGTACACAAACAAGTATAGGAAATAGGGCCTTGGAATAGAATTTTGTGAGTAAACTTCTCCAAGGCTATTAAACTAAACATATTTGTCTGACCAGGGAGTGGTGAAACCCATTGTGTAATTAGTGACTTCAGGAGGCTCCGCTCACACCGTATTTAAGCACGAGGTCGCGCGAATTTGATTGCAGAGATATCCCTCTAATACCTTCTTAGCGTCAGAGATATTTTCGGGGTTCTATTCATATTTGGGGGTCTTGCTAGTACCCTTACCTCCTTGAGAGGTGGTGCTTTCAAGATTTCAGGCTTTGTTACCCTGCCCATACGGTGGACCAGACTTACGACTATTCACCTGTGCATTGGTTATATTGTGGTGAATCTAGTTGCTTGACGTAGGTAGCCACATAGATTACTTGCCGGGGTTAGTTTGCAGGTACCCTGAGTCAGATAAGGGTTGAAAAACACACAACCTTTATGGAGGATTACCTCTCCGGGGGGATCTGACCGACTGTGATGTTAATCCCACGAGGGCCCTTATAAATGATTTTGATACCTCTAATCTTTTGAAGGGTGTCTCAAACCCCTCTTGGGTGAGACATACCTACTCTAGTGAGGGAGGCCCCTTTTCAGTCATTATATCATGTTTGTGTGCATTTGACCTTTTTGCTTTATTTTGGTGTGCTCTCTGATTGTTAGTTGGCCCTAGGATTTGGTTTTATATTTCGAGTCTCGAGTCATCATGGAGCAAGAACATCTTCCTCGTAGGTCTCATCGTTTGTTGAAGTTACCACCACATCTTGAGTCTTTACCGAAGTTCTAAAAGGCATAAAGTTAATAAATGTGGTACATATATCTCCACCTCACAGACTTGTGATTATCCAGTTATGAGTACTGAGTCAAACTCGAACGTCATTGGGAGTCCCTCGACTCCTATATATTCTGTGATTAGTGGGATCCCTTCGAATCCTTCAGCCTCAATGGTTGGAGCGTCGAAGATCCCTGCCCCCACTGCTACCCAACCTGTGGATTCTACTCGACCCATAGGAACAAACCCCTTCAAGTCTCTTTTTGGTATGCCATGATACAATTCTCAGTCAATACCTACGGTCTCTAATCCTTTTTATTTTTGTATTCCCAACATGACGTCAAAAGTCTCATCCTCTATTCCAACGACTAATGCAAATCCTAGTTTTGGACCTGGGGGCATGGCTCCTTCGTATGCTCCTCTCTTGTTTGGTGGAGGTCATATTCCCCAAATGAATCCTACGGTTGGAGGTTGGCCTCCTTTTTCTTTTGGGTCTAGTCCTAGTCTCAATGCTCTTGGATGGACTGCCCAATCGGGCAGACAAGTCACTTCCTATTTTCCGTCCTTTACCCCTTCTTCCTCCATGCTGATTCCGAAAAACACATTTATTATGGAAAATACCCCTCTGTCCTCCGGGGTTCCATCCAGAGGGAGTCAATTTCATGCTATGGGCAACCCCCAGCCCAGAGCTCCTCCAGATGGGGGCAGTGTATATAACCCTCATTATGCCACTTCCGTAGGTATGGTGCCCATACAATCTTTTATGAATTAGTTTGGAGGAGGATATTACCCTACCAGACAGGGCCATGATATATACTAGAACCCTGGATGGCTTGCAATCCCTCAACACCAATATTTCCTGGGAGCATGGGCTCAGATTCCGTAACCCCGACTCCCTTTTCTATCCACGCTTAATCTGCTAGATTTGTCAAAATTAATGAATGACCTAGCATGTCACGATCCGTCATGGCCCCCCATCCCCACCAAGCTTCCTTCGAACATTCCAAAATTCGAAGGAAAGATTGGTGAGGATCCGTGTGATCATGTTACTACTTTTCATATTTGGTGCTCATCTAATTCCATTAATGACGATTCTATTCATTTGAGTCTATTTTAACGCACCCTCATGGGGTCGCTGTGAAATGGTACATTGAGCTACCGGGGGGAACATACGAAAAATTTAATCAGATGGTTTTAGTCTTTCTCAACCACTTCCAGTTGTCGATTCGTTACAATTTTGACATAGAACTTTTTTCGGCCCTCTGCCAAGATAAATCCACACATATCTCAGATCATATCCAAGAGTGGCATAAACGAAAGAGGTTTATCAAATCCTACATTCCTCCAGGGTTTCTATTGGAATGGTTCCTTAAGTCCTTCTTTCCTTATATTTCGAAGGATGTCTCTACATCCAGAGTAATATCTGAGGAAGAAGATAGTTTCAAGTCCCATCAATTGGACCTCATATATGCTCAATTTGGGATGTTGTATGAAATTCTTCCTAACACACCACGATCAAACTATGACCCTAGACAGAATCCTAGGCCTCACGCCGATGGCATCATAGGCTCTGCAAATGCTAAATCTACAGATTTGGTGACAAACCAGTTGAAATATTTGTCTTTGAGCCACCTTGTAGCAGGGCACACTTTGGCTTCGTCCTCCACTCCCACTCAGTCAACACATGTGCATTCTGTATAGTCGTTGGCCAACCCAAATGGTAACCAACAACCAGGAGGGAATAAAAGGAAAGGACGAGGTAATAATCGTAAGGGTAGGAAAAATAATAAAAAATCCAAGGAAGACACTAAAAATGATAGATCAAACAATAATGCTAGTGAGGGAAAGAAAGAAAAACGAAAAGTGAAGTTTCCTTGTAAACTTTGTAAAGATTATCACCTTACCCACCCATGCCTCAAAATCAAGGAAGCCTCGAGGCTCTTATCACAGCCGCCCGCTGTGCTGACAAACCCATTTCCACATAATCGACAAATGGCCTCGGGGGCCCCAACACCGGAAATGCATTGAGTGGGAGTCGAAACCCCTCGACACATGAAGGTGGCCATCTATGTGTCAATATTGTCAAGTCCCAGATTGATGTAGCCACTCGATCTTGTGATTATGGTTCTTCACAGACTGTTGTAGGTCCAAAGTCTCCTCCTCCTCCAGAAATTCCCTTGCAGATCGAAAAGCTGGAACCTTTGCCTCATATTCTAAAAGGAGTACTAAAACGCTCTACCCACAATCCTAATTCCAGAGCTGCCCAAAATTATTTGATTGTCAAAGATTTGGTTTAAACCCCTTGTGTGATGTCGACTTTGGAGGTGCTCCAGACATGTCCTTCACAGAGGAGTGCCTTGTTATATGCTTTAGGAGCTCTAGACTCGTGTGGCTCGAAGATTATTAAGTTTGACGTCACGGATGTTAGGCCTCGCTTACCTTACCACGTGGCCTTTCAAATTCATGTGGAGTACATGAAAATTACCATCAAACACACTGTAATTGATGAAGGTGTGGCGACATGTGTGATGTCCCTAACATGTTGGAAAGCCATTGGCTCTCCGACTCTATCCCAATCTATGACTATGTTGACCACTTTTGATGGGCGTTCGTTCCAACCCCACAAAATTCTTTCCACTTTTCCAGTCTAGTTAGGTGGAAAGACAGTGGACGTTGATGTCAAGGTAGTTGATGCACCCCTTGACTACAATTTACTACTAGGGTGTAATTGGATTTATGCCATGACAACAGTCGTGTCATCTGTTTTCTGCACTTTATGTTTTCCTCATGAAGGGAAAATAGCGATGATTGATCAATTTTCGTTTGTGCACGCTAGTCCTAGTGCATCAACTGGACCTTCAATCCCCGTGATCGACACCTCTCAGCAAGCAACTAAGGATGTTGGTGTCAGAATGTATTCCTCTCTCATGGGTAGCTTTGATTTTGTGGCACCAATTCATCACATTGATGCCATTTACAATGAGTCTTCATTGTTGATGAGGTCCGTTCCTTTCCGTACTTCGTATTTCAACGATCCTTGGACCCTACCTTCCCCAAATATGTCATACAAAGGTTAGTATCACATTGGGATGACAATGCCACTGTCATCGACAAAAACTGCGTATCAGTCTGTTCTTAACACTATTGCTGACCCATATCCTTTCTCCTTGCAGACGAACGGGGATGATCCTGTTCTAGAGCCTGTATGGGTCGTCCAATCTTCTTGTTCGCATGATTGACTCAACGATACTTTACCCTCGGATGAAGCCATCTTAGAGGCCATGTATGGTCTCGATAGGCCTTGGGACGATATGCATCATTGCTCCTATTTCCTCCCAGATCTTGTTAGGATTGAACATGATGACTTTAGATCTACCTTGAGTGAGATGGTCGATCATGCTGTGGTTCCGCCAGATACACATGGTATTTATGCCGAAGGAAATATTGCGAATATTTATCCTACCGTCATGATCTACATCTCTCGAGTTCCTGGCAAAATTGAGAATGTATATATCGGTGTAGATTGTTCGCATGGAGAAATTTAGATCTACACTGATCTCTTCAAAGAATTTCGTGATGTATTCGCTTGGTCGTATGAAGAGATGTCAGGGATCGACCCCAACATTATCGAGCATGAGATCAAGACTTATCCATATGCTAGATCTGTTCGACAACATCTTAGAGCTGTTAATCCTAGGAAGGCCCCTGCTATTAAGGTAGAGGTAGAGAAGCTACTTAATGTTGGTTTCATCTACTCGGTTCCCTTCACTAAATGGGTGTCCGACCCCATTCTTGTGAATACAAAACAAGGAACCATCCGCATATGTATGAATTTTCGAGCCTGAACAAGGCTTGTCCCAACGATAACTTCCTGACTCCTTTCATTGACTAGATTCTTGATGAGTGTGCATGAAGCAAAATCTTTTCTTTTATGGACGGATTAGAGGGTATAATAAAATTCAAATCAAACCCGAGGATCAACATAAGAAAATGTTTATTTGTCCTTGGGGTAATTTTACATACCGGAAAATGCCTTTTGGCCTTAAAAACACCGGAGCAACTTTCCAATGTGCCATGACCTTTTCTTTTCATGATCTCAAGCATATTGTCAAAGCTTACCTCGATGATCTCGCTGATCACTCTCGCAAGAGAGTAGATCACTCCACTCACCTTCGATTAGTATTTGATATATGTTGTTACTATCGCATCCGGTTGAACCCTCACAAGTGCGTCTTCTGCGTTAGGTCTGGCCATCTTTTAGGATTCTTAGTATCTGAGCATGGGATCATGGTAGATTCTATGAAGGTTGAGGCAATACTTCGATTTCCTCCCCCGTGCAATATTCGACAACTTCAAGGTTTACAGGGGAAGGATAACTTCTTGCGTCAGTTCATAGTGAACTATGCCAATTTAACTAAGGGTTTCATGCATCTTTTGAAGACAAATACTCCATTTATATGGGATGAGCGAGCCTATGAATATTTCGATGCTCTGAAGAAAGCCTTGGTATCGACACCTCTGCTGAAGCCTCCAGACTACAGTAGAGACTATTTTATTTATATCGTCATGTCCGAAGGGATGGTTGGTATGGTTCTGGCTCAAGAGGACAATGAGCTCCATGAGCACATTGTCTACTATCTCAGTCAAAACCTGGTTGGTCCTAAACTTAAATACTCTCACGTAGAGAAACTAGCCTTCGTCGCCATACATGCAGTTCAAAGATTACGACATTATATATATTACTTTGAAAAACTACCATAGTTGCAGATATCGATCCATTTCAATACGTCCTCACCAAGTGTATCATAGGGGGGAAATACAATAAGTGGATTGTTATTTTGCAAGAATTTGATCTCGATTTTGCTTCAACAAAGTCTAAGAAATCACTAGTTTTTGTTGAGTTGATATCAGACTTCCCTCGAATAGATGAGGAAATTTTTCATGACGATTAGTTCGCGGATGAAAATATCTTCCTTATCTCATCTCCAGACCTCTGGTATGGAGAGATTCTAATTTATCTTCAAACCTTGAAGCTATCCTAGCATCTGTCTAGAGATGATCGACAACGTATATGTCATTAGGATACAAATTACCTTATCATTGACGACACTTTGTATCGTCGAGGAGTAGATAATATTTTGCGTTGTTGCTTGAATCATGAGGAAGCTGAGTCGGTTCTCAATGACTGTCAAAGTGGGGCATGTGGTGGTCATTTATTCGGGCTTGCAACAACCCAAAAAATATTGCGAGCCAATTATTTTTGGCTATCAATTTTTAAATATTGTGTTGAAGCGGTCAAGAAGTGTCACCCTTGCCAGGTGTTCTCTCAGAAAATGTGCTTGCACCCAACCCCTCTTCACCTAATCATCATCGTCGGTCCCTTCACCAAGTGGGGGGTATATTTTATGGACTGTAACCCAACTTCGCCTGAGGGGCATCAACATATCATTGTGGCCATGTATTACTTCACTAAATGGGCAGAGGCCATACCTACTGTTAAATCCAATGGTAAGATTGCAAAATTCTTCGTATTCAACCAAATTATATCCCGGTTCGGAATCGCAAAAGAGATTGTCACTTATCATGGCAGTGACTTTCAAAATGAAATGATGAAAGAGTTAGCATCAAAACTGGGGTTTAAGCATGATCATTCTTCCCCTTATTATCCCCAAGAAAATGGACAAGTAGAGGCAGTGAATAAATCTCTCAAGACCATCTTGCAAAAAAATGTAAGCCGGAGTAAGTATGAATGGAATCTGATGCTTTACCCTGCACTTTGGACATACAGAACATCCATAAAGAATTCCATCGATTTTTCTCCTTTTCAGTTAGTACATGACGTGGAGTTGATTCTTCTGATTGAATGAAAAAACCCTTCCCTCAAGTTGGCAATTGATCTCCTTCCTGACACATCCGATCTTGAAGAACACCTTGTGCACCTGGAGCACCTCAATGAGCAGCGTCGAGATGCCTATACAACTATTGAAGCGAATAAATGACGTGTTAAGGTTCAATATGATAGGTCTGTCTGTCCTTGGCAATACGCTGAGGGTGACTTGGTTCTTTTGAATGACCAAGACAAAGAACCGTTGGGGGCAGACAAGTTCAATCCCATGTGGCACAGTCCTTATATCGTGCGATGTGTCTTAGAGAAAGGAGCCTATGAATTGGAAGATTATAAAGGGAATATGTTGGATCAGCCCAGAAATAGGCTCTACCTTAAAAGGTATTACACGTAAGCCCTCAAGCTTGGGCGTGACCTTCTGTATACTAATGTATCTTAGTGTATATATATATTTTCCTTTGTGTCATCGAATTTATTATCAAGTTTTCCCTTGGTTGGTAGATGTCAACAGAGTCTTCAGTTTACTTAGGATTCGCAGAAGGTGCCAGTCGTCATACACAGAAGATGGCTTCCACCACTTGGTTCATTTACTCACTCGAGGGCCAATTGGTGTCTTCAGGTGGCGTTCATTTGGAGCCATCAACGAATAATGTGGTTAAGTATAACGTCGTTATAGAACTATTACACAATGCCATTTCACATGGTGTTCAGTCTTTAGAGTTTCGCTTGGACTCCCAATTAGTTGTATGTCAGTTAAACGACAATTACCAGGTGCGAGACCCTACTCTACTTCGACGATTCCTACGGGTATGACTTTTGGAATGATACTTTGATTTTCTTACTTATAATCACATACCTAGATGTTCTAATCATGTATCCGATGCATATGCTAATTATATTTTACATTGGCATTTGTCACATAACTAAGCAAAGGAAACACATTCATGCATGTACACATTGTAACATATATAAGTAAAGTCAAAGACCAATTTTTTTTATATTTCATCTTTTCAAAAAATATGGTGTCATAGTAAAAAATGGGGCTCACACCCTCAAAATACATATATGGCTGGTATGTAATATGACCATGGCATATATTCCTATGGCGCCGGATGTGTGTCATGATAGCACACTATGATGTTTGCGAGATGCCGAAAGAGTCTCATCCATGCACATGGTACACCCACCAATTGCATAGCCTATGGCAGATCCTCCACTTGAACCATAGGAATCCTGTGTGTCAATTGAGACAAGTTACCCTACACATTATGCAACACTCTCTCCACATATCCTCCTGTGTGCTCATCTCCCCGGATCCTCCACCGATGTCTTGGGAATCCCTTTGGACGTCTCAGACCTACATCTGCGTGACAAAGCAATTGTTAATACTTGATACCATACAAAAATATTTTCCTTTTTTGTTCTTTTTGAAAAACACAAAAAATGAAATATATAAAAACATTTCTTATCAATATCACCATAGGCTGAGCCTGGTGTCAAAGGCATATCTGGATCCCCTCTGTATTCGATCCCAACATAAGAGTAGTCATCAATGGCTATGACCTGTCGAGACCACCAGAAAAAGAACTCATCATTGTAGGGGGTTGGCACCCTACCACCTCTTAGCTTCCTCATCACATAAATGCACCATGACATGGTTGGATCGCGTAGTCCATGTGGAATAATCTCTACTCTAGGGCTCAAGCCTGAAACCCGCTCAAAGAAAAAGATACACATAATGGATGCAAATCCGAAATTTCTCTTTTTCCCTTGTTTGCAATCTGTTAGCTGGCTCTTCATGTTAGCTAGCAGTGAGGTACACTAGTCATAAACAGTGGGTCGTAAACACTCCATCGCATAGAACATGAGTGGCCTTGATGCTTGGTGCAACGAGGTCAACCCTGAAATCCATGTAAGTACAAGTACGACGATCTTTAAGCTCAGGTTATCGATCACCCTGTGTAATGTCCCCATTTTGGGACATTATAACATTACAACATTTCAGAGTGTTATGCCTACCCGAGTAGCCAGATAGGGGTGAAAGAGAGTTCAGGAGATATTGAGGGGTTTATTTGGGCCCAAATTGTATCGTTCATCATCAGGATCCATTCCGCACATCTGGGCTTTGGTTCCGTTGCATTCCGACGATTTCCGTAATTTTGAGTTATTATGGGTCATATCTTAATTAAATTCACTAAGAAGGTCATCATGGGCATATTACTTGGAGAAACCTCTTAGTGTAATAGCTCATCGGAATCAAGAGGAAGAACATTACAGGATAAGATGATGAGAAGTGACTTTCAGTGGTCGGAGAAGCCATCAGGATGGATAAATAACTTTTTATAGGCAAAATGGTTAATTAATTAATTAAGTGATATAATCAAGGAATAATAAAATAAAGTAAAAGTCACTTGGAGGGAAAAGGTCAACAACGAATTAGGGTTTCGAGAAGCTATAAAGGAAGGGTAAATCAACCTAATTCATTATGCATTGTTATGATTTGATGTTGAGAGTTCCCAGAGGAGGAAGAGAGTTGACCTTGATGTTTTGTGGATTTCTGAAGGAAACCACCACCATTGATCGATTTCGGAGTTGAGAGACACACCCTAGCCCATCGGAGATACCAGCTAGGTATTTCACCGAGCTATTCAGGAGAATCCAGTACAGTGTGCACAACTCATCCAGTGAGGGCGCAAGTCATAGTTAGGGTTTGAGGAGCTACATGAGGACAGAGCTCTGATTACATTTTCCTTTCGACCCAGTTGAGATCAAGCCAGGGCGCTTAGATTGAGCTACTTCCCATCAGATTCTGATGGTGGAATCATTCAGAGTGCACCATCCGACCATTTAGGGCGCAACTCTTCCAGACAGATAGTTGGGGGTTGCATGCAGAGTATGAGAGCAGATCCGGGCAAATCCTTTCGACCCAGTTCTGCATTTGGCAAGACGATCGTTTTGAGCCCTATAACAATAAATTCCGTTGGTGGAATCCTTTGGGGTTCATCCAGTGTCCCAGGAGGCATGCAAACCCCCCAGGGGTCCAGATCCAGTGCCTTAGAGACCAGATCCGAGATATGACACTCATCCATTTTAGTCTAGAGGCCAGGGCGCTTCTATTGGAGTAGTTTCTGGTGCATTCCGACGGTCTATTCTTCCGGACGAGTTTTCCAGCTGGTAGCGGTTACTGTACTTCTCCGGAATCACATATTTTTGCTGATCTATCCATGCATGCATCAGATCTGCTATCATTTTCTGATCATGGGTATTTTGATGTTATTTTCTTGTATTCCAGTGACGATCCATGAGATCTAGTTGACGATTATATTCTATATTTCTAGTATGCTATTGTATTTTCATGCTTCAGTCGTATAATACATGTTATTGAGCAGTTGATGTTCTTTACTTCCGCATGCATCCTTATATGCAATTTAAACCATAAATACGCAACATGCACATGCAATAACCAACATGCACATGCAATAACCCACATGCACATGCAATAACCATCAAGATCTCAAACATACAACTGAAATGCATCCAGAAACCCCCTAGTGTATCAGATCTGCAAGACAGAACATTAGATCAGTAGCAAATATCTTGATCAGTGGGATCAGGGATATTACAGTGGTATCAGAGCTTTAGTCTTGCCAGCCTATGACTAAAGTCGATGAGTTCAACGAGTGACCCAGAAGGAAAAGAGGATGTGGGGAGACAGATATGAGAAGCCAGAGGGAACTGGTAAGGCCCCCATGGAACCAGAGGAAACCTTCATGCAAGTTATCATTGATATGTTAGCTAGTCAACGGACTAAGTCTTAGTCCTTGGCTCAGGTGGCTGAGAGATTGGATATGGTGGACATTCCGAGCACACAAGCCCCACATGCAGCACAGGGGGACTCGGGGGCAGACAGTAGAACCCAGACACCTACTCGCACATACACATCTTTGAGTAGGATTCCCAGACCATGGTTCCCTAGTTTTCAGAGGGCACCACCAATAACAACACAACAACCGTTAGCACAGAGGTTTCCCACTCGAGCGAAAGACATTGTAGAGTACAAGAGGGAGTATCGTTGGGTTGTGAATTCCATCATGACATGACACTGGTCGAGTACTGTGGACTTAGGGGCATGAACCATCCCAGAGAAACTTATAGAGGAGGACAACAATAACAACAAGGGTATAACATAGATTTCATCCGGAAAGTTGGTAAACTCACCATACCTTCTTTTGATGGATCATCCAAATGCACTGACAGAGCTGGGGTACAAAAGCTAGACATGTGATACAATATCAACCAGATGACCGAGATGACGACTAGTGACTCTTGCGCATTTGAGGGACAGTTGGATGGATAGGATGATAGCGCATGTCCTTCATCTTCCCCGTCAGGCAATGTTGAGGACTCAATACTTCAGCATAGTGGTGACACTTGTGAGGCTTCATATGTGTTGGCACTTAGACATGATGAGATTAGGAAGTTGGATGACCTACCTATGGGTGTAGACATGGCTTCCAGGAAGTCATGTATGGAGGATGATAAGTTTCCTATGAGAAGTGAGCCACATTTTTCATCTTCTCAATAACCTATGCTATCCACGACACATGAGGATATCAATAGCATTCCTGATATGGTAGAGGAGCCTTGTGTGGGGATTGTACACAAGGAACATATGGATCTGCAGACCTAGGGGGAGAGGTATGGCTTGGAGATAGTTGACCTTACACATACCTATCAGTATGAGGAGAGTGAGTCACCACTCTTGGAGATTCCATTGTTGGACCAGGTTGTGGAGACCGATAGCTTGTTAGGACACTTACTCCCGGGATCGATCTACAGTGATGAGGATGCACTCCTTATTGGTCGAGATGACCATAGAATGTGTCTGGACACATCTGTATGGGATCCAGGTGCAGATGATATTAGTAGGGTGAGTGCACAGGAGGATACAATTGCCCATACAGGATATGGTGCGATTCAGATAGGGGTCACAGTTGGTGATGGCGTGCAGTGGCATACAGGAGGACTCAGTAGAACAGGGGATAGTGGGCAGTTCAATGCCTTATATTTTGAGGAGTGTGTTGTTGGGGATTCCATTGTTGACACTAGTAGTGAGAGGCATGAGGTAGCACCTCAGCAGGATTGTGACCAGGAGTCACGACACTTGGCAGGACAGTTGAGAGTTAGTGAGGACATGATCATGACAGCCACTAGATGCATTGATGATACACATGCATTGGTGGCAGACTATTGTTGGAGGGCCTCAATGGCGCATGATAGTTCATATGGGGGACTTGTCATTGATGACTTCCATACACTCAGGGAGAGAGTGATTGTGATGAGGGTCGACTACCAGCAGTTGTTGAGGGATAGGGATTACCTATTGGAGGTTGGCGAGATGTATCACAGGGCACTGAGGGAGCAGGAGGTTGAGGTGGACCGACTCACTCATGACTTGGTGAGCACACGCAGATTATTGAAAGGCACACAAACAACCCTTCAAGAATCAGAGTCCCGATCAGAGGAGCTCCTTGAGGAAATTAGACAGAGAACCACTACATCTATTTCAGTAGAGAGTCATATATATCCCTCAACCACATTGTGAGAGGATGTTGGTGGTTTAGCAGTGGAGCACCAGTTGAGGGAGGAGCATGAGGAGTACCTAGGATCACTTATGAGTATGGAGATATATGATCCAGAGACACAGGAGGATGTCCATAGGTCACAGGGACCACCCTTCACAAGGGGTGTTGAGACAGTTGGGCACACACATACACATGGGGATTCCAGAGCTAGGGGTAGTTATGAGGACACTTCCATTTGTGTTCCAGGATTGGTTGACCTTCATGTAGAGGATGACCCAATAGTACACCCAGGATCCATAATGTTGTAGGTGTATACATGAGATCACATGAGTATGAAGGGGCATATAGTGATGAGTGGTAGTTCACAGAGACATACAAAGGTGTACAGTGGAATTCATGGGGACGCACTGGATTGCAGGGAGGAGATGTACTTAGTAGAGCATGGAGATTCCTCTCCCTTGAAGCAGTATATAGATCTGGGAGATCACCTTCATCATAGCAGTAGTTGCGTGAGTGATGATGGATGGAGAATGATTGACCCTTAGTTTGTGGAGATACCTACTGTTGTACCCGATGGTTGGTGTTTAGTGATGAGTACAAGTGATTATTTACCATGGGTGCTAGTGGACGAGCTTTTGGTCAAGTCCTTGGGATTGACCAAAGCATATGATACTTTCTAGTCCTACATCTGGTTGCAGATATTTATGGTAGCCTTTCCCGATACTTTTATAATTGACAACAGTGCAGGGGGAGCTAAACAGTGGTAGGGGACATGGAGAGTTGGTAGGCTGAGACCCCCTGACAAGAGTGTCTTGATTGTATATAGCAGGATAGGGGTGGGTCATCAGGGGAAAACATTTGAGGCCCTAAGCATGATGGAGAGTATCCTAGGCCATTGGACAGAGGATATCTCAGAGGTTGCTACATATTCAGACTCTCATTGGGATGAGGGTGGAGGGATTTCGACAGTTACCAGTAGGGCACATCAACAGTTAGTGGGGATTGAAAGTGATGAACTTCCAAATTTGACATGGGATCCGGGAGTCCATGGGGTCAAAAGTTTGTTTCATCTTATGAGGATCCATGAGTGGAGGGTCCAGTATGGATACTTTGAGAAGACAGTCATGATCAGAGTAGAGCAACATCAACATGATGGTCCCTGTCAGAGACTAGCATGGGACCCTGGGATTACTGGGCTGGGCATTTCATTGACTGATGGAGACGAGTGAATATTTATAGGGGGAATTTACTTTGCTTTCCCATTGAGTTTCAGTATTGGGGAGAGCACGTCATTGGATGGTGATTCGTTGAGGTCTTGTAGTACCTCACTATGGCATCAACATGTTCAATCAGTGGGGGCCGTGTTGAGTTTGCTATGGTTTGATAGAATAAACCCATTTCGGGTTGAGGCCATGTGTTATTTGCAGGAGACTCATGGTGTTGATATGTTACAGAACTATACTCCATAGGGCATTGCAGTTCACATTATGATATGGGACCCAGGGATTGGAGTGCTTGGTAGTTAAACATTTGATGGAGTTGAGTTTCGAGTAGAGTGGTTGCTTGGGGAGTTGATTGAGATTCTTTGGCCATTGATCGTTCTACTCAACAGGAGCATGTGGGTGTCATGTGTGGTGAGCACTTGGAGAGAAAATATCTTGAGGGGACTCTACCTTGTGTCACACAGGTGGATATGGGAACCCGGTATCATATGTAGTTGGATTCATTTATTACTTGAGGACAAGCAATATTCCGGCAGGGAGGACTGTAATGTCCCCATTTTGGGACATTATAACATTACAACATTTCAGAGTGTTAT